>JAQQSK010010563.1:0-12630 GCA_028658325.1 Potorous gilbertii | reverse complement strand
GAGGCCTTGACTTCTATGTCTTTACCTGATGGTAAGCATTGTTCTTCCTCATCAGAAAGGAAAGGAGGAAACATCTGCTCACCAAGAATGTAACCTTCTACGGTCTTATTTTTTTCCCCTTTTCTGGGCATTTTCCCAGCCAGTTACCTGACTTCTGAGATTCCTCTCCAACCCTGCCTATATCAGCCCTAGCTAGTGCTTGGGGTCTGAGATTCAAATGCTGCTCCCCAGCCTCAGGGCTTTCAGCAGGGGGTGAGGCTGCTATTCAGTGGGATTAAGTTCAAATTCTCAGGTGGGGGCAGGGCCGCCTCCCAGGCTCAGTTCCCTCAGGGGGTTTATGAGGAGACCTTCAGTAATGGACCCCAGCTCCTGCCTGCTCCAGGAGCCCCTGGCTGCCGCTGCCTCTGCTTCTGCCTCCCGAGGGGGCCTGAGTTATGGGGACACCCTGCTCCCCTCTCAGCCAGCCTAGAAGTTTCTCTCACTGACCTGTGTGCCTTTGGGTGGAGGAACTTTTGCAGCCACCAGGGATTCTGTCCCTGTAGCCTGCTCAGATCTGCTCCTCTCAGGGCTTGCAACCAAGGCAGGACTGGGCTCCGCTCTGCGTCTGGTGTGTGACAGACCTTTGGGGTCAGGTTTTCAGGGCTTTCTGGAACAGAAATCTCCTCCACTCCATTGTTGTGCAGCTTCCACTGCTCCAGAATTTGTTAGGAGTTCCTTTTAACAGGTAATTTATGGGCTGTGGGTTCGGAGCTAGCATATGCGAATCTTTCTACTCTGCCATCTTGGCTCCTCTGAGCTTGCAATTTTTAACACTTGGGAAGGGGAGTAAGGAAAGCCTCAGTGTGTGATAGACTGTCTGGTGTTAGTGCAGAAGGACATACTGTGGCACAGGAACCCCTAGATACTTTGTGCTGTTGGTTAGGGTTTCTCTATATACATTCGTACCTGGTGTGACTCATTGGGAGCTGCTTTAGGGCCCGGGACTTAGTGGAGTCAATATAGCCAGGAATGAAAAGAAGTCCAAAAGCCCTGAACAGTTGCTTTCTCTCCTAAAATTCTGCATTTGTGTTGGTTTTTTGGAGTTGGTTTCCATTACTCTCTGATTTCTCCTTCTCTTTTTAAAACCACTCCAATATCCAACTGAAATTAAATAGGAAATCAGTTGTACACCAGACATGGACGTGGGTAGAAGGCCTTCAAATGTTTCTGAAAGCCTAATTACTGCCCTTCTCTGAAGAGTTGTTATTACTTTACCAGCACTCCCAAGGAAGGCCCTATCCCAACACTGGATTGGGCAGACTTTTTGAAGAGTTACAGAGAAGAGAGATCATCTCCCTATTATTTGCTCAAGTGGTGTTTAGACCAAGGCTCACCAGGTTTATGTCTGACTTTGTAAAGTTTATCTAATCTGAAGAGTCTCATGGCTGTGATAGGGGTCAAGGGGAGAAAACTGTGATGAGATGGTTTTATTTTAAAATTCCTAGGTGAAGGAAGAGGGACTGTGGAGTAATGAGTACTTTCCCCAATCCTGATCCCTTCCCACACAGTTATTAGTGATTATGTTAAGAAAGCATTTGGATTACATGCCTGCAAGGTACCAGGTACAAATAACATCATCGGTGGTTTGTAATTATTGGAGGAGTAACTTCATACAGAACAATACTATTTTGTATTGTAAATCAGCAAGTATTTATTAAGCACCTACTGCATGCTGGGAACTTCACTAGACTCTATTGAGTGCCAAATTTTCTCAGACTACCAAGCTTTTCTCTCATTTAATTATCCTCTTGAATGGTCAGATTTTGATTTCAGGTGAGATAATGTTTGAAAATTGGTTTGTAAACCTATATAAGTACCAGTTCTTTCTATTTTTATGACCATAATTTGCTTATCTCCAAAAAGATGGTCTATGCAAAAGGCTTTTAGGGAACATGGAAACATAGGCTATCAGAAATGAACAGTTCCTGGGAAGTGGCTTAATTCCCTCCTCCCATTTTATATATGGGAGAACTGAGATTCAACAAGGCCAGGACTTCTTAAACTTTTTCTACTAGTGACCCCTTTGGCTCTGCATGCCAAGGAAATCAGAGGTCCAAGCCCGATCCCTTTAGAACTAAGATGCCCCTTCATCTTATAAAGCCTTCTATGTTCATTGCAAATGCAGGTAGACACTGTTGCTCATGAACAGTGCAAGTGAAGACAGGCTAATCCCCATCACCTCCCTGACATGTGATGGAACAGAAAAGCTCTCCCTGAATTGGGCCAAATTCATTGGTTTTTCTAAATGTCTTAGCAAGAGTGACAGACTTAGCTTGGAAGGGAAATAACAAACAAAAGTGGAAGCAAAAACCTGCCTTGATTTTGAAAAGGAAGACATTTTGCCATTAAAATGAAGTTTGGGGGAGCAGGAGAAAGCAGATAATGGTGAGCTGGCTATAAACTCTCGTTGAAGGTAGCATCTGTGCTTCTTTCTTCTATTTACTGTCTCCCTTTAGCAGGCTCATGCTTTTTATCTTGAAGTAAGTAAGGCCTTCTGATGAAGCTACAATCCCTGGATAATACTTCAAGGATGATATTAATGAGGGATATGTCAAAGACCCAAGTTCTTGGTATCTGGGTTATTCAGGATCCCTTTTGGGTAGCCTCATTGATCCAGAGAAGGGACCTCTGCCAGATCATATGGACAGGGAAGTGGGTGGTCTCCTTAGGTAACAGCAAGGACATTTTAATCAAGAGGGGTCAGTCTATCAGGACCAGGATGGAGTATAGATACTCCCCAGTTGTAAAGGCAGAAGAACCCATCCAGCAGCAGAAGACACCAGGTAACTGTCAGATCAGCTACTACTATGGGCCCTAACACACAGACTTCAGAGAGTTCTGCTGTGATAGTTGTATGGGATCCCTATCACTTGCCTCAGGTGTTGTTGATTTCAGTTCTTGATACTCTCACTGTGGACCCCACAAGCTGCTGACTGTGTTTCCTTGACTTTGCCTTTGTGTGCAAGTGATCGTTCACTCTCTTGTGTTCTCCACAACCAACCATGAGACCACATTACCAGCAGCCAACTTGTAACAAGTCCTGGCCTCTCAAGGTGGTTTGAGAAAGAGACAATCAGCAGCTAGAATCTTGAGGGGGGCTTTTTCAGACCACCATCAGACACTCATCATGTCCCATGTGTGTAGCTACCATCTCTGTGGCCATGTCTAGTGTGCAGCAAGGAGATTTGGTGAAAGGATCTGAAACAACCCTCCTCCCTGTGGCTGAACCCACATCCAAGCCCAGTTGATTCTGCACAGGGAATGTGTGTACTTTTTGTTCATTAATGGGCAAAAATGCCACATTTGAAGCCCTTGGTTAGCTGATGAGCTTGCAAGGAAAATTACAAGAGGAAAAATACTTTTAACCAGACACCTGTTACTTTTTCATGGTAGATACATTCATTTTCTTCTGGTTTCCTTAGGCAGCAAAGCTGCTGAATACCCTTGTTTGAGATGCTACAGGGGGAAGATGCCATTTGATCATTGGTAAACTCTGAGTAATAGCCTTGTAGATTTCTTGATTGGTGCTGGTAATGCTGGGATAGAAAATGCACTGGCTTCCAGTGCTGAAATTGAGTGTTAGGGGATTACATATTGACCCTTTCAAACCAGCAGGTGACCTCCCCCCAAAAACAATCCCCACTGCCCTGCAGTGGTGTATTCCCTAACCCACCTGTGACTTAGGAGCATCCTTTCCACGTAAATGAATGGATTCCAAGCTTGGCTCAAAGACTCCTTTCTCCTTGGACCTTGGGATCTTCCCTCATTAATAAGAAGTAGCAGTCATTTTCTATTTCAGTATTACCAGCACCAAACAACCAGTCTAACCTTCCCCATCCCACCACTGCTGATCCCCAGGGATCTTTCTCCCTTTTACTCCCTTTTCCACCTACTGGAACCAATGACACCCCTCTTTCCCCTTCCTTCTTCCTCTATTGTTGGGGCAGCCCCAAGAGTCCACATTTCAATTTTGTGGTCTGAGAAAGTAATGTAGTTCAGTTCAGTAATTCAGTCCCAGTATCACACAATCAGATCTTGAGCTGAAAGGGACCTCACAAGCCATCTAGTCCAACCTCCTCATTTTGTGAATGAGGAAGCTGAGGCCCAGGGAAGGGACTTGATTTGCTTAGTGTCACACAGATATTAAATACCACAGCACGTGTTCAAACTCAGGTCCTCTGACCCCCAAGCCCAGAATTTTTCTCAGTCCCGTACTAATTGAGCATGTCCTATGTACAAGGCCCTGTACTTGGTACTAGTAATACAGAGACAACACTACAACCATCTTTCCCTCTTGGAGTTTCCATTCTACCTGAATCAGTGTGAAAAAGTAAGCTGGACCTATAGAAAGTCCTCATTCCTACTGCCCAGAATTATGGCAGTATTCTTTTAATGGCAGAACTCAGTTTAATAAATGCTTGATCATTGTTAAAGGATATGTCTTAGAACCACTCTTGGAGTTCAAAACTAGTATTATTAGCAGCGTTTACATGTGTGTTCAGTTGTTTTTCAGTTGTGTCTCTTTGTGACCCCGTTTGGGATTTTCTTGGCAAAGATACTAGAGGGGTTTGTCGTTTCCTCCTCCAGCTCATTTAATAGATGAGAAAACTGAGACAAATGGAATTAAGTGACTTGCCCAGGGTCACACAGCGAGTAAATATCTGAGGCTGAATTTGAACTCAGAAAGACGAGTCTTCTTGATTCCTGGCCCAGCACTCTATCCACTATACCACCTCATTGCCTCTAGCATTTCCATAGTGGTAGTGTATTTTAGGGTCAGCTATGTCATGTGTTAAATAGCCTTTTATGGGCTAACCTAGGAGCCTAAGAACTACGGTAGTGGAAAAATTGGTTTGTCTTCCCAAGTTTAAAAATGAGCTTTGATGGCTTAAGTCCTTGAGAGTTTTTAAGTTATGAACAGACTTGGGGGGAAAATACTTAAGGTGACAAATGCCTAATTGACATGCATAATTGTTATTGTCCTGCATGCCATGTATTTAGGTAGAAATAAGAAGTAACTTTTAGAAATCTTGGTGATGTATATTTCTCTTGCATGACCAAAGTAGACTTTGTAGACCTCAGTCAGATATGGGCTGGTTTTGAGAAATTGGAGTAAGGGGAGAGGGAGCACTAATATTCTTTATTCTCCAGATCTGATCTCAAGGGAGGGATCCTTCATTTTTCTTAAGCTAAAGTGTCATCAGTACCGCACTGTTCACCTTGTCTGAGTTCTAAAAACCTATTGTGGGATTTGCCTGTTATCTAGGAGTTAACAGAACACTTTGCTATCTATGTTCCCTGATACAGAAGTAAGATGGCCATTGAGTTCTGGTAAATAAGATACTAGATCTAGAGCTGTAAAGATCCTTAGAGACCATCAAGCCCTACCTCCTTATTTTAAAAATGAAGAAACTGATGAACATAGAGGTTATGTGACTCACCCAGGGTCACAAAGTGTCTAATATGAGATTTGAACCCAGGTCTTCCTAACTCCAATTTCAAGTGTCTTCTCTTCTATTTCATCTTTGGGAGGTAATGATTATGCAAATACTACAATGAATTTGTGGCTTCATTCAAGGGGACATTACCTCTAGAATTGTAGATCACAACCCATCCATGCCTGTCCATCCTCTGCTACTTTCATACCAGATCTCTCAATAGGGGAGGTAGTGAACATACTGGATGACAGAGTAAGAATCCAAACCGATCTTGACAGGCTTAGAAATTAGTTCAGAAAGCTCTAATAAGATGAAACTGAGGGGATAAAAGTAAATTCTTTGTCTTGGATTCAAGAAATTGATGTCTTAAGTACAAGAAATGGAGAGTCATGAGTAGACTCCTTTTTGCCTGGGAAAGATCTTGGTGTTTAGTGGCCTATAAGTTTAATACAAGTCAATAGAGGCAGCTAGGTGGTAGAATGGATAGAGTGCTGGGCTTGGCATCAGGAAGGCCTGGAGTTCAAATCTATTTACAAACAATTCCAGTTATTTCCAAGTAGAATTGGCTTTCTCAGGAGGTTGTGAGCTTCTCTCCTCACTCAAGGTCGTCAGACAAAGGCTGGATTTCCACATCTGTTGGAAAAAGGATTCTTAGTGAGATCTCTAAATAATCTCTGAGATCTCTTCCAAGTTTAAGATTCTATGAATCTGTACTTTTTGTTCTTAAACAAACCTTCCAAGAAGTTTCTTCTAGTCTTTCATCTAGGAAGAGAGCTAACTATAGGACCTAGGTCTCCTCAATTTGGCCATCTAATCATCACAGAAATGTTTTTATCCAGCTATTTAATAAACATATTTTGCTTCCACGCTACAGATAATTTCTGGATTTTTCATGAGCCAAGGACAACAGGGTGAGGATGTTAATGATCAAAAGAAAAAGGGGGACTCTTTTGTAACTAATTATATAAACCAAGCAGATACAATTGATGTTAGAGAAAAAATCCCTCAAAAATGGGCACAGAGGAATGATTATTTTTCCTTTTCTATTTTTAGGGTTTTTTTGTCTTTCAGTTTCTAGGTTAAATTTTAATGGCTCTGTAAACTGTGAAGCTGCTAGGAAATGATGTTTAGCTGTGAAAAATCAGGGACCTGGCCTGCATTTTATATCATGTACTTTTTTATCTTCTGGGGGATATGTAAGTTTAAAAGGATGATGTCAGAAGTGACAAGTACATCCTATGAACCAATCTCGAGGACATTCAATGAAATTATCCTTATCCTGGACAAACCTCTTTCTGCTCCTCCTCCCAGGGAGGCTTCAGCATTGACTAAAGTCTGACATCTCAAGTGGGGGACTTACTACAGACTCTAGGGAGGGAAGGCTTTAAAACAATGGAGGCTTTTGTCTTCTCCAGCTGTGTAGCTGTCCAAAGCGCTGATAGGCAGCTTGTAAGAACCTGTGATAGATGCATGTTTAGCAAAAATAACTTAGCTGGTTTTTTTTTCTATCTCTCATGTTTTGTTTTGTTTTTTGAGAGGTGGGTTAAAAAATAAAATACTATACCTAGAATTGGGAGAAACTTCGACTTGAATCTCATCTCCAATACTGACAGTACTGAATAGTCATGTGACCATGAATAAGTTGTTTAAACTATTTGATCCTCAGTTTGCTCCTCTGTAAAATGGAGTTAACATCCATATTATCTATAAGCAGTTGACTTAATCTCTCAAAGTGTCAGTTTCTTTATCTGTGAAGTACAGTTAATTATGTCTGTAGTACTTCCCAACCCTGTGAGGGCTGTTGTGAGGTCTCATGAACACCCCACTTAACTTTATAGTCTCAGCTTCCTCTTCTAGAAAATGAAGATGATAATTTCCATAATCGCTACCTCAGAGAATTGCTATGAGGATCAAGTGAGATAATAGACACAAACTGCTCTTCAAGTCTTGAAGTACATGGAAATGTCCATGATGATGTTGGAGAAGAAGCCCAGATCCACTCAACCTCATTGAAGCTTTCCACTTAGGCGAACCCCATGTGAGTGTTAAAGACCTCTCCATACCTCCATTTATATGTGTACAAGTGGAAATGTGCAAATGTTTGCATCTCTAAAAGCAGGAGAGGGCAAAGGATAAGCTGCTGACATCATAATACAGGGGGTGTTGAGGAGGCCAGTGGCAATCCTGATCACTCAGAGTTATTTTTAGCTGTGTGAGAGAAGAGCTCCTGAACTAGAAAATGTGACATTTTTTGATTTCTAAATATTGCATTTTTTCCTCTTCAGGTAGAGGTGTCACTTGGTCATTTTCACTTGTGGCAAAAACAAGGCTCATGTTCTCTCCCCTCTGGTTAGTTTCAATCCTCCAAAAAATACTGCAAGCTAGAGTCCTTCTTAATGAATACTGTAAGCTAAAGCTCTCCCTAGTCTCCCTGGCAGGTCTTGGTCATTTATGTTTCCTAAGAAAGAATCAGCATCATAGAAAGCAGGAACAAGAAATAATAAGGCAAATTGAAGACAACAAACATTTTTCTGGGGAATTGTGGAATTTTTTCCTTTTGGGAAGGTAAAATCCTAAATCCTTTTCTTTTTTGTAAAATTTTGTTACCACATTTCTCACCACAACTCACCCCAGATGACCCAGGTGAAAGATATGATCATTCCATTCTCCCTTTTTCCTATTTTTATCAGCCTTTACATTTCAACTACAGAGACATTTATAAAGGAAAAGGCAAATGAACAGACATTTGGGGACTGCCATGGAGATAGAAATATCAAGAATTTCCCTTTCTATTGTTGAGGAGAGTATTCTCTCTCCATAACCCTTAATGAAGGAGCAAAGGCACTGGACCAAATTGTATTACCTGTATCCCATGCTGCACTGACAATTTCATCGCTCATAATGCTGTCTTTGCTTAGGTTTTCTTCTGTGCCCTAAATGTGCTCCCTCCACCTCCTGGAATCCCTCATACTCTTTAGGACTCAGCTGGAGTTCCAGTTCCTATAAAAAGTCTTTTTTGTCCTTGCCTCCAGTTCTTCCCTCCAGAAATTATTTTGGATTTATTTTGTGAATGGAAAAAAATGAATTTTATGTATATATATGTACACATATTTTTTCCCTCCAATAGAAAGTAAGCTTCTTGAGAACAGAGAGGAATTTGATTTTGTATCTCCATTGCTTAGCATAGTACTTGGAATCTGAATTGATGTGAATGCAATATTTAGAGAGTAATCCGGGGCCCCTGAGTAATACCTGCTCCTCAGCTATATGAACGGTGCATACTCTGAAAGGATGGGAATCATATTCTATTTCATTTTTTGGCATTTACCACTTGTATGACTGGACAATTAACCTCTTCTAGCCTCAGTTTCCTCATCTGCGAAATGAGGTGGTTGAGTTAGATGACCTCTAAGGGATCTTTAATCTCTGAAACTGTGAGTCCATGATCCCAAATAAATTGAGAAAATGGGAAAATGAGAGAAGGGGAAAGGAGAGAACAAAGAAAAATGGGGAAAGGAGAGATAAGGGACAAGGAGGAAATGGATCCCTCGAAAGTGGCTTTGATTCCATTGTGACTCTGGCCAAGGCAAAGCTTGGCCAAAGCATGGCAGCGAGGTCATGAGTGGCTCAGGAGTGTTTGTCATCATCTCTCCTCTAATCTCCTCTGCAGCAACTGCTAGGGAAAATGATTTAGCAACTAAGAGTGGCACTCTGGATGACTCTGGGTGCTTTAGTTTCCGATGACAAATGAGCCTCTTTCAAATGAATGCTTCTTAAAGAGAATGGATTAAAAGACCATCTCTGAGTCATTCCCATAAGAAGTAGGGGGGAATGTGATATTCATAGATCTTCATTTTTGCTTTTTTTCCTCCCAATTTGTAGACATCCCAGTGAAAGAACAGTCCGCTTGGGAGGGCAATTGATCATCCTATTTCTCAGCCTGTCTGCATTTCACTAATGTCTGCAGCTTCCCTCCTCAGGCAGAACATTACCCCCATCTTTGCTTCCCTCCACTACCCCCAAAGCAATAACTTTAAATATGCTCTACTCTTTCTAAGCAAATGCACGTAGTAGTTATTAGTTGGATGTAGGCAGCTTTCAGAGAGACATACTGCTTTGTTGTGGCAGAGACTGCTGAGGATTGAGTCACCCTAACAGGGTCCATGCTGCCTGGCCGTGTATTTGAGGCACTTTTGCCCATGTATATATATTAAAAAGTCCTCTTCTATGCCCTACAGATTGAGCCATATTCTTCCCAAGATGACCCCCAAAGAAGTTAGCTCTTTCAGGCCATTTCTCCTGTGGTAAGAGAAACAGCATGGCACAGTATAAATGCACTTGAAATCAGAAGACCTGGTGGTGAATTCTGGCTCTACCTCCTACTTTAATAATTGTGTGACCTTGTAGAAGTCATTTCCCCTTTGTCAGCCTTAGTTTCCTCATTAGTAGTGAGGCCAGATGACTTCACTGGTCTTCTAGCTCTGAATCTCTGAGACCAACTATCTAGCTGACCTGAAGGAGATAATATCTTCTCTAAGGTACTCACTTTACCACCATGGACTTGGGCTCAGGATTTGGGCTACACTCGAATTCATGGAAGGAGCACTGGAAGATCTGAGATGGAATTCCATGTGTGCTATTTACTGCTTAGTAATTTTGGACAAGGCATTTCAGAGGAGGGATTTGAATCAGTTAACTTCTCAGATCCCTTCCTGATGTAGGCTACTATAAATTAGGCACCCACTTTATATAGAGCTATATATGCGCAGTGGACATGTGAACTTTGCTTAGAATTATGTTTTGGGGAACATGATTTATGGAGTGATATTCCCAAGATGGATTTGTGGATAATGGAAAACAAGCAGGTGGGGAAGGCACCCCAAACCATACCATATGGATCTGGTTAAGAAATTAGAATAAAGAATTAGAGAAATGAATTAGAAATAGCCCATAGAAGAGAAAATTTCTCAAGATGTGACAATCACCATTTTCAGCTCTCTGGCAGATTATCTTGGGGAAGGAGAAGGACTTGCCCTACAGAGGGCAGAGTTGGACCAATGAGTACATGTTACAAAGAGACATAATTGGGTAGAATATAGCAACAATTAGAATTAGGCAACATTGGTACACTGCATTGGTACGTAGTGAGTTTCCTGTCACTGCAAGTCTCTAGGCAGAGGTTGGAAGGGAAGGTATAGACATGATTCCTGCTTAGGAAGGCATATGTTATAATGACTGCTGTGGTCCCTTATTAGTTATGAGAATCTATGACTAAAGTCAGAAGTTCAAAAAGGGATAGATCTTTGCAGATTTGAGCAGTTGTGGAAGACCTCTCGGAGGAGGCGAGACTTAGAATGCCCTATGTGAATGTACCTAGAGAAGGCTAAAAAGTTCAGTTGAGGCCAGATTTTGGAGTGTGGAATGAGCTGTCCTAGGTTCTAATGCATAGGAGAGAAATGTGATGAAAGCAAAACTATAAAACAGCAACAATAATAGCATTCATATAGTGCTTTAAGGTTTGCAAAGCACTTTGCAAGTAATATTTTATCCTCAAACAGCCCTGGGAAGTATTTGCTATTATTTTATCCATTTTTCAGTTAAAGTAACTTCCCTAGAGTCATACAGCTAGTATCTGAGGCTGCATTTGAACTCATGTCTTCCTGACTCCAGGTCCATTGCTCTATTCTCTGTGCCACATAGCTGTAGGAAAATTAATCTGACAGTGGCCAAAGCAACATAAGAAAAGGGAAATATCAAATATCAAAGGCAAGAAAACAAGTTGATAATCCAGGTGACAGGACACTGGTAGTGGCAATGGAAAGAAAAAGCTGGATCTGAGATAAATTTCAAAAAGTCTGAGATAAAATTCAAAGGAGAAATCAGTTGGCCTTATGGCTCTCCTCTTCCATTCTCCAGTTCTCCCTGGAACCTCTATTTTCAGGGAGGGCCCAGGCCAACCATCCTTCATTCTTTTCCAAGTTCTGCTTCTCATTATCTTGACTTTGCCACCATGCCCCTAACATGAGTACCCACCCCTCTCCATCCTCACTTTTCAGGTACCTTTTATGTCTTGTCTTCTTCCATTAGAATGGGAGTTTCTTAAAGGCAAGGACTGAAAGAAGATGGGAGGGAGAGGACTGATTTGGGGTGTGAAGAATACTCTTTCAAGATTTTTTCAGTGTAAGCACCTTTTGGTTTGATGCAATGATAGGATATCCACGTGGAGATGGGCAGGAGAGATGGGGTCAAATTGTGATTTGGCAGAAATAGATACTAATTTCACCCCTCTACCTTCCTTATAAGCTCCCTCCTTCTCCTGAGAGTGCCCAGAAACCAAGAGAGCTATATTCTCTCTACATCCTTTTAGCTAACACTAGCATCTTTTGCTCACCCCTACCAGTCTTTAACTGCTGCCCAATTTCTCACCTTTCTCTCTTTGCCCATTTGCCTTCCTTTGCCCCTCTCTTACTGCCTGCCTTCGGGCCATTTCAACTGTGCCTCATTTCACCCCCCTGGGAGGCTATAAGGAAATAAAAGGAAGCATGTAAATCCCAATCCAGCTAATTTTTGTAGCCCCTTAGGCCAAAATTGTGTTTGGGGGAGGAGACAAATATCCTTTTCTGGGATACACATACGCCTCCAAATTTGAGTGCTTAGCAATGATTCCTGTTTAAGCATGCTAGGGGGAGGTTGCTATTTAAAGGAATCCTAGGGTAAAATTCTTTTGTAAAGGCCTTTCTGTGAGTCAAGGTACTATAGATTATTTTTACATATATGAAGAGCATATGATCTTAGATTTAGATCTGGAAGGGACCTTAGAGGTCATTGAGTTCAACCGTGTGATTTTATAGATGAGGAAAATGAGACCCTCCCTGAGAGGTCAAGCATTTTCTTCAGGGTCACACAGCAAGTGTCTTAGGTGGGATCAAAACCTAGGTCTTCCTTACTCCAAGATGGGTGTGCTTGAAAAGTGTAGTATTTAGAGAAAAAATATACAAGATTTTAAAACTATTGGCAGATTTCCATTTTTTATGCCATGTTTGTTGGAAATCAGTCTTAAAGCAGTATTTTACTCTGCTTAATCAAATACTTTTTTTTTTTTACCATCAACAAGCCATAAAGACAGTGGGATCTTATATTGTCTCTTCATTTC
>JAQQSK010010562.1:0-12631 GCA_028658325.1 Potorous gilbertii | reverse complement strand
GGGAGCCAGCAAAACCCAAGTCACCATCCAAGTTTTCCTTCCTTTGGAGAGGAGAAGGAAGAGATGGGGGAGGCAGAAGGAGAGGAGGAGATGAGTTAGCTCAGAACATGAGAGAATGCTGGAGACTGGAGGAAGCTTAGAACAGGAGAGTAAGAAGATTAGAGATAATGACATAGCAGGGCAGGTTGAAGGGATTATTTGGAACTTTAGCCTGGAAAAGAGAAAAGGAAATGACCTTTTTACTTCTAAGAGCTGTCTTTTGAAAAATTATTGAAACTTGTTTTGTTTGACCTCAGAGAGGTGACGTACGAGAAATAAGTGGAAGAGGAAGGGAGTCAAATTTCAGTTTATCATGAGAAAAAACAATAATTGTGTTTTGGGGAGGAGGGTCTGGGCCCGTGATTCCAGTAGAATACGGAATGACCTTCTACCTATGAAGATGAACATTTGTTCCACAATTTATGGGCTTAACTGCCTGTGACACTGAAATGTTAAGGGACTTGTGCCAAAGGTCACATAGCCAGGACGTATTGAAGATCAGGATTTGAAATCCAGTCTTCCTAAACGATATTTCACAGACCTCTCTAAGCAGTTAGAGTTGTCCAAAAGTGGAGGTATTTCCAGCCGGGACCACACAAGCTTCATCCAGAGGAGCAATTCTTGTAGAAAAGAGGTCCTCCTCTGTTCTCACCACCACCAACACCAACCACCAACCAGCTGTCACCAATGGGCAGGTAAGTCCAAGAACCCTGAGACTACTAAAAGCACCTGACGGAAATGATGCAGTGAAATTAACAGAAACCATGAATTGTTATCCAGCAAACATGCAAAGACAAACAACTGTGAAAGACTTAAGAACTCTAATCAATGCAATGACCAACCATGACTCTAGAAGACTGGCTGATGATGCCTGCTGCCCACCCTCTGACACAGAGGTGCATAGACACCTGCTGCCTTAAGGTGCAGAATGAGGCAAAACATAAGCAGATTCAATCAAAATGGGAATTTGATTGACTTGACTATGCAAATGTATTACAACAGTTTTGTTTTTCCTGGTTTTCAATTGGGAGGAGAACAGGGGAAGAGAGTTAGGGATAATGTTATCCCTTCAAAAAAAATAAATAAAAAGAAAAAAAACAAAAGAGATCATTGAAGTCTTTCTTTAAAATTCACAGAAAACCAAAAAGAATCGCAAAGGAACAGGACAACTTTGAAAGTGACATCTTAACATTATATTGTTAAGAGGAAAAGTGAGCTGTACATAATAGAGATGATCAGTTTGGTGTATGATTCTTTCTTTCTATATACATGGAAATTTTTGTTTTGTTTGGTGTTTGTTAAGTTTAGATTTTTTTTAAACAATATGAGTTCTGTGATCCTCTTTCTCCTCATGTCCCCAGAACTTAGCACAAGGCCTTGCACCTAATAAGTATTTAATTAGTGCCTTTTTATTCATTGGTTTCATTCATGAGTGGTACTGAAGCAAAGGCTATATGATCACTTTTCAGGAATATTGTGGAGAGCTGCTTCTTCAGGAAACTAAGAGTGACACAGGTTGAACTAGTCAGCCTCTGTGGTCCCATTCAATTCTGAGACCTGATTCTGCATGTAGCATACAATATTAGAGCAGGAATATATATATGTATATATACATATATACATACACATATATGTTTGTGTATATATGCATGTATATATATTACATGTGTATGTAATAGAATATATAATTATACATTATAGAATATAGAATGCTAAAGTTGAAAGAGATATTGTTAAGGACCATTTAATCCAGCTTCTCATTTTGCAAAGAAAGAAGCTGGTCCTCAGAAGAGAGGAAGTGATTTGTCCAAGGTCTCTGGGTGATCTAGCGACACCATCAGGGCTAGAACCAGAACAGATTGTTAAATTCTCAGTGAGTATTTCTACCTCAGAAATCAGCAAATGCTAAAAATCAAGGGTTGGTATTATTGTTTTATTGATTTCTAGACTTAAGAAAATGATGGAGAAAATGTTAACCATTCAAATTAAACTTTAAAATGCATCATGTATACTTTTTTTTTTGCCAGAAAGTGGGTTGTTAAACATTTCCCAGCCTAGCCCTAACAGAATCCACATCTCCTAACTCCCACACATGATGCAAAAGATGGTTTGTACATCACAAGTCCCTCCCTCTACTCTGAGTCTCTCTCAATAAACCCTTTGCACCAGGTGAGCACATGTTGCCTGAAATTCTTCTCATTGCCACAGATTTGAGTTGTCTTACAGGAACCCAGGAGAGCAAATGAGGCTTTCTTACTTCCAGCTACACAAATCTACAGTTTCAAACAATTATATAGATATTCACACTTTAGCCACAAGGTGGCACCACAACTCCTTCCCTGAGAAAGCTACACTTTGATCACACTACACTGCCTGCCTAAGACGAAAGTCAGGAAACCTTTCCCTAATTCATTCTCCTGGACTTTCTCCCTCCTCTCTCTCTCTCTCCCTTCCTTCAGCAGACAGAGTGTTTGGGGAAAATGACTCCAGAATTGTTGGAGAATGAGAGAAGAGGGAAGGGGAAGGAAAAGGAGGGGAAGGGAGGAGATAGCTACCCGCATTTATTTGAGTCACTGCAACAAAAAAGGCCAATTAGACTCGTTCCACTTAGGAAGGACCATCAATGATGGATAGAAATTCAAGCACCTTAGATTCCAGTGCCTTATAAGGACAGATTTCCTCACGATTAGAACTGTTCAAACGAACTCAAGAGGGAGTAAGTTCTCTATAATTAAAGGTCTTCCCCTGGAGGATGGTTTAGAAGGGATTCCAGCTCAGATAGATGAACTGGACTAGATACTGCCTGGGGTCTGAGATACGGCTCTGAAATTCCACATTTCTGTTGACCTGGTCAGGGACTGGTCCTCTGGCTAAGGACTGTGAGGCACTGGTGGCTGGCAGAGTTTGCTCTTAGTAGATGGTATAAACCAGGTCTCACCTCCCTTTAATTTGTGGAGTAGAAAGAGGGGTATTGACCATTCTATGTATGGTGCCAGAAACACCTGTCTTTGCCTCACTCCTTTGTTAAAAATCCTGGAGTCACTCCAATCAGTCAGTCAGTCTATAAGCATTTATTAAGTACCTACTATGTACCAAGCACTAGACTAATCACTGAGAATACAAAGAAAGTCAAAAGATCGCCCATGATCAGGAGGAGTTCATATCTCCTATTCAACAATCTAGATCCAGTCTACTTATCCAACCTTATCTCATACCATTCCCTCATACACACCCTACACACCAGACACGCATTTTACGTTATCTTATGTTCCAGATCAGAGATAGGGAGCCTGTGTCCTCAAGGTCACATGTGGCCTTCCAGCTTCTTGAGTGTGGCCTTTTTAAGTCCTTGGGAGCAGCATTTTGACTGAGTCCAAGTCTTACAGAACAAATATTTTTATTAAGGGGATTCTGTCAAAGGGCCCCACTTGAGGACCTAGAGGGCTACATGTGGACAAATTCTCAATCCCCTCTGCCAATCCTGCCATCATCCATGCCTTTACCTAGAATGGATCCCAAATCCATCTGCTGAAGACCTTCAAGGACCGCTTCAGGTATCAACCACCTCCTCTGTGAAGGCTTCCTGAACTCCCCACCCAGGTAAATCCAAAGTCTCCCTCCTCAAATTTCTCATTAGCCCTTTTTCTCCACCTCCCCTTTGAATTTGCTTCACTCTCCTTACTATCGTAATTATTTGTGCTCACGCCTTTCCTCGCATTAGACTGAAAGCTCCTTGAATTCAAGGACTTTGTCTAATCAATCTTTGTATTACAAAGGCTGAGCCCAAGGCCCTGTCTATACACTCTAGGCTCTTCATAAATGTTTATCAGATTTAATTGACTCCCCCTTTTCCATTTTCCAATTGGCTACCACTAGAGGGCAGAGCTTACTCTTGGAAGGAACTCAAGTCCTTGAACTTGTTTCAATTTCTGGCTCAGGCACCTGAGACTAGGAATGGAAATAAATTTGAGTTTAGTCTCAGGTCTCTCATTCCCAGCCTGAGTAAGTGCTTCATCCGGCTCATTTCTATCTCTTGTCATCTTGAGTTTCACTTCCTTCCTGATCCCATGTCCTCTGCCTAAGGGCTACTGAGCCCTGAACGCACCAGTGAGAGGGAGAAGACGCTGTTTCAAAAAGCGTGGTGTGTGAGTGAAGGGAACAGAGCCAGGAGAACATTATACACAGTAACAGCCACAGTGTACAAGGACTGTTCCTCATAGACTTAACCCTTTCACAGCAATGCAAGGACCTAAAACATTCCCAAAGGACTCCATGCAAAATGCCATCTACATCCAGAGACAGAACTATGGAATCGAAATGCAGAAGGAAGCAGACTATTTTCTATTGTGTTATGTTTAGTTTTACTCCTGCTTTCTCCCACTCGTTTTAATTCTTCTATGCAACATGACTAATGTGAAAATGTGTTTAATAAGAATGCATGTATAGAGCCCATATAAGATTGTATGCTGTCTTGGAGAGGGAGGGAGAGGGAGGGGAGAAAATTTAAAATTTATGGAAGTGATTGTTGAAAAGTGAAAGAAAATAAATGGATAGATAAATGAATGAATGAATGAATTTGGAGGAGGAAAGAAAGCATGGTGCCCTTATAGGGCACAGGAGGTCATTTTGCAGCCATAAGACAGAGAGGTGGAAGAAATTCTAACTATTATCTGGTCCATTTTCCACATTTTCTAGACAAAGAAACTGTAGACAGAGGGAAAGTGATTTGCCCAAGGTCACAGACAGATTCTCTTATTCCAAATCCAGTGATCCTTCTATTACCTAATATTAAGTCTTCTAGTACTAAAAAATCCCAAAATGTTCATTTATAAACACCACAAATGCATGCCTTATTGCATCCATATACATGTTGTACCCTGGATGGTTAGCTACTTTGCCTCCTCCTTATTCTACCTCCAACTCCCACCCAGTCCTCTATGGCTGGAACAGAGGGGAGCCCACAGAGAATGTGTCATCATTGCAATTGTCTAAAGGTGAGACTATCTTTTTTTTTTCTCTTTCCTAAGTGTAGGGCCAGAGAGTAGGTACCAAACATAAAACACAAGACAGCTTTAAGCAAGAGCATCTGTTTGTGAGATTGCTGGGCCAGCATTCCCAGATTATTTGGGGGCCTTGGTTAAGACTCAGTATAGGGTTTGGGGTCTGTGCCCAGTCTGTGATTATAGCTAGAGTCCAATCTGAAGCTGAACCTGAAATAAAAGGAAGGGCTGTCTATTGCTATGAAGCAAAGCTGTCTCACTGGCCTGCAGGAAGCTCAGATTCAAAATCTTGGCTACCTGGTCCCCATAGACTCAGACCAGAACTCAAATGTCTCCCTAGATCAGCCAATTTGTAAGCATTGCATCATTTGGGGGTAAACAAATGATGAGCCGAATCTGTTTGGTGCTGAGTTGGAGAAGATGTAAAGGAAAAGCTAGAGAGGAAACAGCAGCTTTAGATAGGAGGGAGGGGAGAGAGTGGTTCTAAATGAGATTCTCAATGACCCCTCTACTCTCAGCCTGAGCCAATGAATATGAAATGGAAAGCTTGCCAGAAGGTTAGGAACTTCTAATCCTGATTCCTGGGTCCCCAGCTCAGAAGCAGTTCATATACTATCATTGTTCATACTCTTGTCATGGTTCACACACTATGCTATACCTTTCACATTTCTGTGTTATACAACTAGGTCTCAGATTCATACAAATAGAGAAACTCTTGAAGTGGACCCAGTTTTCAAATTTGTACTGTATATTTCTATTTGGATGGAATAAATTACCATATTTTATATGACTATAATTTTGAATAGCACCAGTTCAAATGCATGGGATGACTTCAGAGGAGTCAGTATTCTCACTAATCAGAACCTATGTGCAGTTTGGAAGAGTTTTTCTGGTCTAGTTTTTCTTTTCTTGATAGACTTATTTCTTTGAGTGTATTCCTGATTTGTTATGCCCTCTTCTGCTTGGTACATTCTCCCTTCTGCCCAGTCCCTTACCACCATCATCCCTATCACTGTCAATTAGTGAGAATATTGATGAAAGGTCATGGTTTTCTAAGATCTTATTTTGATATTAGTCAAGCAAAGTGAATTCAGCATGTCTCTTTTACGACATCATATTGGTGCAGGGATTACTCCTTGTAGAAGGGGGCTAATAATTAGAAACACACACACGATGGGAAATTGTGGCACATTCTGTTGAGAGCTTATGGATGAAGAGTCAGAGTGGTACAGTTGTATCTTGAACTAATTCTAGGACAATATCAGGGCACAGGGGGCAGTTTGGGGGAGCAACCCCATAGAGGTAGTAAGACATTATTGCTCTGTAAGAAATGATGAATGTAACAAGTACAGACAAGCAGAAGAAAACTTACATGAATAGATGCAGTAATATATATGACTATAACCACATAACAATCAAATCTAAATACTGTAAAATTATAATGTCCAAGCTTGGCCCCAAAGAAGAGAAATGAGAGGACAACATCTCCCTGATTCTTTGTAGAGGTGGGAGACCACGAGTATGGGATATTACAAATAGTGTCAGTCTTTTTGTGTCTGTTAATCTGTTAAATTTCTTTATTCTAAGGGATAACTCTCTGGAAGGGAGAAAAAGGAGGAATACATTGAAAAATGTACATGGTGCAACAAAGACAGCTATAAATAAGGATTTTAAAATTTTAAATGAAATAGGTAATGGCCCCAGAAGCAATTCTTAAATAAAAGAAGTGCTCTCTCTTCCTAAGATTTGCTTTCCGACCTCCGTTCTTCTTGTATTATATAAGGTTCATTTTACAGGACCTCTTTGCCCAGTTCTTTATGTAATTCCATAGCTTTGCCCGGTTGGCAAGGAGGAGGGCCCACCTGCCAATAGTACAGTTACTTGTCCCTTACTGTCCTCTAATTGCATATGGGCATAGCCAGCCTGCTGGGGAGGCAGACTGGTGTGATCTCTAGTTTTACTAACCTAGTATTTCTCTGCCCAATAGGCTCTCTGCTCCTTAGTCATGACCCTTCTTCCTGCCCTGCCCCTTCTCTGAAACACTCCTCCCTGTAATCTGGAAATGTCTATATTTGAACATTCCAGGCTAGAAACTTTCAGTTTCCTAACTGACTACTGGCTCTCTGCCTGTGCCCTGGGATGGGAAACTAATCAGATGCACCTGATTGGGACACCTCTCCACCCTGGAGTAACATGATCCAGAAGCTAACATGACCCCTGGGCTGTCCTGAAATAGTGACGCAGGAGTCCTACATCATCCTGGATTCCCTCTTCCTGCCATGGTCTGAGGCTTCTTGGGACATTCCTGGTCATATCCCTTCCCTGACCCTTCCTGGTCTTGTCTCACTATATGAAGAGGATTGAGATCTAAGTTTGATTCCCCACCATTATGTTGGGGAGGGAAGAGCTGATGGAGTAAATTAGTTTGGAAATGTCAATCCTAACGCTAAACCATGACCAATGGGTTTCTCTAGAATCCATTCTCTTGTCTCTCCTCACTTGAACATCTCTGATTGAACATCACATGACCTTCCCTTTTGGACCTTCCCACAAACAGGACTAGTGCTTTAAGCACTGAGTGGCCCTTCTAATTCTTCCATTATTCCCCTTTAGAGTCCGGGCCAGGACACTCTGCCATCATTCTGACTTTGTCATTGTTCATCCTTTAGTCAACAACCTTTTATTAAGAACTTACTATGTGCCAGGTATTGTCCTAAGCACTGGGGGTACAGGGAAAGGCAAAAATACAGTTCTTGCCCACAAGGAGTTCACACGTTAATGAGGGACAATATGCCAATAAGTAGCTATACATAAGATATACACAGAGGGTATGGAAGGTAATCTTGGAGGAAAGGCTTTAAGGGAGGGAATGGAAGCAGGAGAGGAAGAGGGAAGGGGAAGAGGACAAGGAAAGACTTTTTGAAGAAAGTGGAATTTTTTTTCTGAATCTTAAAGGAAGCCAGTAAGCAGAGGTGAAGAGGGGGAGTATTTCTGAGGCCTGAAGGATAGCTGGTACAAAGGCACAGAGACAAGGGAGAGAGTTGGATGTGAGGAACCGCAAGAAGACTGGTGTTGCTATTTTGTAGAACACTTGAAGGGGAATCAAAGTGTAAAAAGATCAGAAAAATAGGAAGGAGCCAGGTTGTCAAAGATACCACAGGATCTTGTATTTCATCCTGGAGTTAAGAGAGAGCCTATGGAATTTACTGAGTGGGAGGTGACATGATCAGACCTTCTATTGAGGAAAATCAGATCAGCATATCAGGGGAGGATGGAGTGGAATGGGAAGAAGCTTGAGGCAGGGATACCAATTGGGACACTATTGCAATATTCCCGTTGACAATTCACAAAGGTGGAGCTAGGAAGTAGCTAGGAGTGAAGAGAAGGGAGCCTGAACAAGAGATGTTGTGAAGGTACAAACAACATAACTCAGCCACAGACTGTCTACGTAGAGTGAATGTGGAAAAAGAATAGACAATAGGTTGATGAGCCTGAGTGAGTGGAAGAATGGTAGTACCCTCTACAGTAACAGGAAAGTTAGGAAAAGGAGAGTGTTGGGATGGAGTGTCCAAAGTTAATGAGTTCTGTTCTGGACATGTTGAGTTAAAAATTTCTTCAAGACATCCTATTCAAGATGTCCAGGGAAGCTAGATGGCTCAGTGGATAGAGCATTGGCTCTAGAGTCAGAAAAACCTTAGTTCAAATCTATCTTCAAATAACTTACTAGTTGTGTGACCTTCGGGCAAGTCATTTGACCCTGATTGCCTCGAAAAGAGAGAAAGAAAGGAAAAAAGAAGGAAGGAAGGAAGGAAGGAAATGTTCAAAAGGTAGTTGGAGATTTGAGATGAGCTCAGATGAGAGGGCTAGTCTTAATAGATTTAGGACTCATTGGTATAATCAGTTAGGAGCTGATTAGATCACCAAATGAAATTGTATACAGGGAAAAGGAAGGAAAACCAGGAACAGAGTTTGGGGAGGGTATGTATCACTCACAGTTAGTGGGCGTGATCTGGAAGAAGAGTCAATAAAAGGGCCTGAGAAAGAAGTGAAGGAGGAGAACCAGGAGAGAGTGGTGTGATTTAAAAAAAAAAAAATCGGACAGAGTATCCAGAAAGAGAGAATAATCAACAGTGTCTGAGGCTTCAAAGAGGTCAAGAAGGAAGAGAAAAGGCCATTAGATTTGACAATCAAGACATCATATTGATTTTAAAGAAAACAGAGTTCACACTTCATGTTCACACTCCTGTCTCCGTTAACATTTCTTTCAGCCTTCACACAGATGGCACTGTTCCTCATTGTACTGGCTTCTATTTCCAGAAAAGTTTGAAGTTCTCAAAGTCATTTTCGCAATAACAGGCTTGTGAGGTAGGCTTCTCTGAATCTCATTTACAGCACAGACAAGAATACCAGCTTCAGACACTTCTCAGCTGTGTGACCTTGGACAATTCATTTAACCTCTGTCTGCCTCTGTTTCCTCAGCTGTAAAATGGACATAATAAGAGCATCTACTTCCCAAGGATGTTGTGAAGATTAAAAGAGATAACCTTTGTAAAGCTTTTATGCAGACTTTAAGGTGTTATTAGTACCTCTCTCCTGGGGTTATTGGGAGATTCTAGGCTCCAAAGAGCATGTAAGGTGTTTTACAAACTTGAAAGCACTATAAACATCATCATCACTGTCAGATGATTAATTATATTATCACCATGTTACAGAAGGGAAAAAATGATGAATAAAAGGTGCTTAAAAGTCCCTGCCCTTCCCAACTCATAGGGGCCTTGTGAGGATTCAGTGGAATTCGGTGACGTGAAAAGGCTTCGTAAAGAGGGCAGCAAATGTGAGGGGGTACTGTTATTATTGGCAAACATTTAATGCAAGTTTGCTCCGTGAATGACTGCAGTGGGTGCCTGGTGTGGCCAGCATTTAGTCAGTATTTGTTATAATCACGGCTCACATTTCTGTAATGCTCTAAGGTTTATAAAGTACTTTCCCCGCAAAAATGTAGTAGATCCTGTAGACATTACTAACCCCATTTTATACATGAGGAAACTGAGGCTTACAGCCATTAAATCAGTCAAGTCCAGTGAATAAATATTTATTAAGTGCTTACTCCAGGCCAGACACTGGGCTGTGTGGGAAATACAAACTCAAATAAAGAAAGACAGTTCCTGCCCTCAAGGTGCTTATATTCTAATAGGGGAAGATAACACATAAAAGGAAGTGAAGCAGCAGAAGGGAGGAGAAGACTTTAAGGTACCTAGGGAAAAGTAAAGAAAGTCTGGAGAGTCAGGAGTACAGCCTGGGGAGGAATGAAGTGACGGAGTTCTACTGGTAAACATCAGATGATCCAAACCCCAGATTCCTGCCTGCAGACCAAGGTCCTTCCTGCTACATCACAGGTTCCAGTCAGCAGTCATTGACTGAGAAGTGAATGTAGTGTCCGAGCAAGCTGCTCAGGACCCAGGTACCAATGGACAGAGTAGTCAGAAAGTGGCAAGCACTTATAAACATGGCTCAAGTTCTTGTTTTGTTGTTGGTCTAGATTTAAGAAAATGATGGAGAAAATATTAATAATGCAAATTAAACTTGTAAGTGTGTCATGGTTCTGCCTAAATTAATTTACTTATTCAGTGCTATTTCAATCAAACTACCAAGGATTATTGTATAGAGCTAGTAAAAACAATAGCAAAAATAATCTGGAAGTAACAAAAGGGCAATAATATAAATGGAATCAATGGGAGAAAAAATGTGAAGGAAAACAGCCTAACAATACCAGATTTCAAACTATGTCACAAAGTGGCAGTTATCAAAACAATCTGGTACTGGCTAAGAAATAGTGACAGATCAGTGAGAAAGACCAAAAACACATTTACTACACAGTAGTAAATGACCATAGTAATGTAATGTTTGAAAAACCCAAAGATCCAAGCTTTGGGGGCAAGAACTCAACATCTGACAAAAATTGCTGGGAAAATTGGAAAGCAATATGCCAGAAAATAGGCATAAAAATAAGGTCAAAATGGGTAAATGATTTAGATTTAGGTGATATCATAAGTAAATTAGGGGAGCATGGGAAAAATTTACCTGTCAGATCTATGGATAAGAGTTTATGACCAAACAAGAGATAGGACACAAAAAGTAAAATGGATAATTTTGATAACGTGAAATAAATTTTTGCACAAACAAAACCAATGCGGTTAAGATTCTTTGATAAAGGCTTCATTTCTTCTGAGCTAAATTTTAAAAAATAATATCCATTTCTCAATTGATAAATGGTGAATGAATATGAACTGGCAGTTTTCAAAAGAAGAAATCAAAATTATCGATAGTCTCATTAAAATGCTCTAAATCACTATTGATTAGAAAAATGCAGATTAAAACAGCCCTGAGGTACCATGTCACACCTATCAGATTGGCTAACATGGCAGAAAAAGAAAATGATAAATGCTGGAGGGGATGCAGAAAAGCAAAGACACCAATACACTAGTGGTGGAGTTTTGAACTAGTCCAACCATTCTGGAGAACAATTTGGAACTATGCCCAAAGGGTCATAAAATTGTGTATACCCTTTGACCCAGCAATACCACCACCATACCTGTATCCCAAAGAGATCAAAGAAAAAGGGAAAGGAACTATATATACAAAAAAAAAAAAAAATACTTACAGCAGCTTTTTATTGTGGCTAAAAATTGAAAATTATGGGGATATTCATCAAGTGGGGTGTGGCTGAACAAGTTGTGGCACATGAATGTGATGGAATACTATTGTGCTATAAGAAATGACGAAAATACCAAAATAAGTCAAATTCCTCTTCTACTTTACCACTTTCCAAATACTTAAGGGATCTCATGTCAGGCTTAAGCTCTCTCTTTCCCAGGCTAAGTATCCCCAATGTCTTCAACCAATCGGAGGGCATGAATAATATCAAGGCTCTTTGTCATCTAAGTTGCGTCTTCTGGATACATTCCAATGTCAATTGCCTCCCTAAAATGTGGAGACCAGAACTGAATTGGGCAGGTTACAGCAGGATGAACACCTCCCTAGTCCCTAGACACAATGTCTCTCTTAATGCTGCCTAGAGTCACATTAGCTTTCTGGGTGACCATTTCACAATGTTGACTCACATTGAGTTCGTAATCCACTAAAACCCTCAGATCTTTTCAAACTATTACTAACCACGCTTTCCCTACCTTTGACTCATAAAGTTAATTTTTTTAAGTCCACACGTAAAACTTTACATTTATCCCTATTCAGTTTAATTTTACTATAGTCTATCTAACATTCTAGCCTGTTGAGATTGTTTAGGATCATGGCCCTATCATCTACTATCCCTCCTTGCTTTACATCACTTGCATGTTTGAGTAGACTACCTTTTTATACTTTTATCCAAATCATTGATTACAAATGTTACACTACTTAGAACTAAGCTCAGATCACTGGAACACTCCATTCGAGACCTGCTTCCAAATTGATATTAAACCATTAATAACTTCTCTTTAGGTCCAGCCAATCAACCAGTTCCAAATCCATCTAACTATATTATGGTCCAGGCCACATCTCTCTGTATCATCTGCAAGAATAACATGAGAGGGGGG
>JAQQSK010010561.1:0-12632 GCA_028658325.1 Potorous gilbertii | reverse complement strand
ATCGGAGGAAGGAGCAATCTGAAGTCAACACTCTTGGGGAGGGACAGGATCAAAAGAGAGAATAGCAACAATGAGGGGCAGCATAGGATGGAGGGAAATATAGTTAGTCTTACACAACACGACAATTATGGAAGTCACTTGCAAAACTACACAGATATGGCCTATATTGAATTGTTTGCTTTCCCAAAGGGAATGGGTGGGGAGGGAGGTATGAAGAGAAGTTGGAACTCAAAGTTTTAGGAACAACTGTCGAGTACTGTTTTTGCTACTAGGAAATAAGAAATATTTGGGGAATAGAAAGTTATCTGGCCCTACAGGACAAAAGAGAAGATGGGGACAAGGGAAGGGAAGGATGATAGAAGAGAGGGCACATTGGGGATGGGGCAATTAGAATGGTTGGTGTTTTGGGGTGAGGGGAGGGGACAAATGGGGTGAAAATTTGGAACCCAAAATTTTGTGAAAATGAATGTTAAAAGTTAAATAAATTTTTAAAAATGGCCGTTGGTCTTACATATTTGTCATGTATGTACACATAAATGTATATACATACACATATATATATGTATACATACCCAATACATATATAATTTACATCTATATTTTTGTATTATACATAATATATAGTTTCCCATTGAAAAAGCCTTTCAATTTCATGTCACGATTATCTATTTTTTGTTTGTGATTACCTCTACCCTTTCTTTGGTTAAAAATTATCCCCCCAGCTATAACTGTGAAAAGTACCCAATCTGCATCTCATCTAATTTTTTTTTTAAGTCATGACCTTTAATATTAAGGGCCCCATATTCATTTTGAGCTTATTGTGTATATGTCATAAGATGTTGGTCTGAATCTAATTTCTTCCAGTCTGCTTTACAATTTCCCCAATAATTCCTGTAATTTAGACAATTTTTACCCCAGTTATTTTTATTCCTGGCTTTATTGAACACTGGATTTATTGCATTTAGTTATTTCTAATTCTTCCTTATCTAATCTGTTCCATTGATCTACTTTTCTATTTTTTTTAACTAATGCCAAATAATTTGATGATTTCTCCTTTATCATATAATTTGATTTCCATTCCTACTTTCTTCCTCATCCCCCCCTCAATTATTTCCCTTGAGATTATTGCCCTAAATGAATTTTGTTATTTTGTCTAGCTCTACCAGTAATCCCCAAAGTAGTTTGATTGGTATAATAGGAAATCTGTAATTGAATTTTGGTAGTATCATTTTAATTATATTAGTGAAACCCAGTCATGAGCCCTGAGTGAGTTCCAATTATTTAAGTCCTTTATAAGGAGCATTTTGTATTTTTATTTATAAAGGTCCTAAGTGTGCATTTGCTGATGGACTCACAATATTTCTTTACATTTTCTAGTTGTTTTGAATGGCATTTTTCTTTGTTCTTTCCTTCTAGATTTTGCTACTGGTATATAAAAATGCTGTTGATTTTTGAGGATTTTGTATCTTCCTTTAAGGAAGTTGTTGTCTGGATTATTCTCTCTGCTAATTCTCTAGAATTTTCCTACCTAAGCCATCATTTCACCAAAAATGAATATTGTTTTATCTTGACTTTACCTTTCTGTTTTTAATTTATTTCTCATGTCTTATTGATATTGCTAACATTTCTAGAACTGCCAAATAGCAGTTGGGAAAAAGCATCCTTGCTTGATGCCTGTATTTATTGGGAAAGCTTTCACTAGAACCTTATTGCACATAATCCTAGTTTTGGGTTTTAGATATATACTTTTTTTTGCCATATTGAAAACAATATCCCTCTATATCTATGCTTTCTTGAGTGTTTTGTCAGTACCTTTGATCCGTAAATATTAACATACTGTCTCATAAGAACAACTTTTTAAATTGATGTTGCTGTACTTAGTACTGATAATCTCCAAGCAAAGAGGAATGAGAAACTTTCAAAGTAAGTAGTTGATGCAAAGACATCTTTTGTGAGCTACATAAGATGAGTTTGTATTTCACTACTTTTATTAAATTATAAAAAGCAGCTATTTTATCTGCCTGTTTTATAATGCCCAGAACATGCTCATATCAGTTTCTTCTAGGATAGTTTGTATCTCAATCCTATTGAAAAAGATGAGAATGAAATGATAATAACAAAAGTCCTTCAGTTTCCTCATCTATTAAATGAGGGTAATAGAGTAGATGATCTCTGTGATCTCTTCCAACTCTAAATCTGTTTTACAAGACGAGTGCTCTGGAAAATTGGAGAAAGGAGTAATCAGGGCGGGTTGGAATAATTTTACAAGGCTTAAGGTCTTGAAATCGATAGTCTTTGGATGATCTCATTCTAGATAGACATTTTAAGATATAATTGTGAACCTCTAAGAAGCAAAAAAAATGAAAATATTTCCAATGTCTCGGCCTCAATATTCCCATCTTTAAAATAAAGTAAGAACACTTAGAAGCAGATTTTTGATGGTATTTACAGATTGTTACATACTTTATCTCACTTGATCCTCTCATCAACCCTCTTAGGTAGATATCATAGCTCTTATTACTACATAGCTATTATTATTTTTATTAACAGAAAAGAAAACTGAGGCACATAGAGGTAGTTCTTCATAGGATCCTAGATTTGGAGTTAGAAGGGACCTACAAGGACACTTAGGGCAGCTTTCTCATTTGACAGATGAGGAAACTGAAACCGAGGAAGTTTAAGTGGTTTTTACTGAGTCAAATCGTGCCCTTGATATTTACTATCTATGTGACCATAACAAATTACTAACCCTTCTAGACCCCACTGTACGCTACTGTTATATAATGTGTGCCAGATGTGGGATATGAACTCAGGTCCTTTGACTGTTCTGTATTGCTCTGGATTCTAGCTCAGGGTCACATGACAAGTCATGATCCAAATTAGGACTGAAATTTGTGATGTTCTGACTTCGAGTTCCTGACTTTTTTAAATACCATACTGCCCTATGGGAGATTGAATAAGATTATTTCTAAGGTCCCCTCTATGGAATTATTGAAAGAACAAATTAACTATGAGGGGGGGAAAATATGACACTGGGAAACTAACATTGAAAAGGGAAACTATATCCCAAGTCCTGAGAGTGAACCTTTTCCCCTGACTGTTGTGTAAACAGGTCTCCAAGCTAACACAATTTGCCAGTCACAGAATTTACCTTATCGGTCACTCAAACAAATACTCTTCAAAGAAATGTGGCCTGACCTAAAATTCAAGTTAATATTCTTTTTCTTCATGCCAATGTCTTTCTGAGAGAATTAGAATTCTTGAGATGGGATACCCTTGAACTGGCTGGGGCTAGGACTCATATAGCCTCTCCTGTAGGACTCAATAGTCAAGATATGTGGGAGCTGAAGTCAAACATTTCCTATCTAGCATGGCGGAGAGTATCCTGGACTGGTAGTTGGGAATCCGGGTTTTAGTTCCAGCCCTACTACTTCTTTCTTTAACTGTAAAACAGGATTAATCCTGTCACCCTAAGAGAATGGCAAGATGTGTAAATATGTATGTGAAAGTGATGTGAAAATAAGAATCTGCACCTTCTCTCCTAAGACACTGCCACCTCTGTGGTGTAGGTCCTCATCACCTCATGCCTAGATTATTGCAATAGTTTTTGGTGAGTCTGCCTGCCTCAAGTCTCTCCCTACTCTAGTCCATCCTCCAGGCAGCCACTAATGTGATCTTTCCTAAAGCACAGATCTAACCATGTCACTCTTCCATTCAGTGAAGTCCAATGGCCCCCTATTGCTTCCAGGATCAAATACAAAAAAAAAAATCCTCTGTTTGGCATTCAAGGCCTTTCATTACTTGGCCCTCTCCTCCCCTCCTACCTTTCTAGTCTTTTTACACCTTACTTCCTGCCACATACTTCTCAATCCAATGACACTGGCCTCCCGGCTATTCCGTGGATAGGACACAACTTTTCTCAGCTCTAGGAATTGTTGTTCTGGCTGTTCCCCATGCCTAGCATGCTCTCTCTCCTCATCTCTGCCTACTGCCTTCCCTGGTTCCTTTCAAGTTCCAACTAAAATCCTGTCTTCTTCAGAAAGCCTTTCCCAGCCCCTCTTAATCTAGTGCTTTCCCTCTGTTAATTATTTACTATTTATCTCATATATAGCATGTTTGTACAGATTTGTTTGCTTGCTGTCTCTCCCATTATATTGTGAGCTCCTTAAAGTCAGAGACTGTCTTTTCCCTCTTTTATATCCCTAACACTTAACACAGTGCCTGGTACATTGGAACTTAAATATTTATTAACTGATAGACTATTTACAAATACTTCCATTCTAGTGCTCTTTCTACTACATAAATGCATATATTAATAGAGGAGTTAAGGGCTCATTGGGCTGGGAGAACTCTTTGGTCCATTTCACTACCTTCAATTGTAATTCATTACATCCATTGTAGTTAGTATAAGAGTAGGTATTATGTATGTGTATATATATGTGTATACATATGTATATGTGTGCATATATCCATTAAATATGGAAATACAAATGCGCAAATATGTGTCTAAATGTATCTTTATGTGCATAAATATGCACACATGTATGTGTATATATACTTACCAGATCAGGAGTTCTTAGAAGCCCTGAAATTTTAAGTATTTTTATCATTATATTTAATATAATTTGTAACCCTATGCATTTTATTTTGTATATTTAAAAACGTTATTCTGAGGAGTCAATAAGCCTCACCAGATGACAAAAAGGGCCATGACCCAAAGAAGGCTGAGTCTTTGAACTAGATAGAGATACTAGGGGGAACCATAGTGCACAGAGTGCTGGGAGTCAGGAAGACCTGAGTTCAAATCTAGCCCCAGACATTACTGTGTAACTCTGGGCAAGTTACAACTTCTGTTTTTCTCAGTTTTCTCAACTGTAAAATGGGATTAATAATAGCAGCTACTTCCCAGCCTTGTTATAAGGATCAAATGAGACAATATTTGTAAAGTGCTAGTCATGTGGTAGGTACTGGATAAATGGTAGCTATTATTATTATATACATATTGGATCAGATTAAATATACACACACACACACACACACACACACACACACACACACACATATATATATATATATATATATATATTTCATGTGTATGCATGTATGTGTATATAATGTTTGCAGGTATATATGTACAAGGACCAAATAGTGATTTTTGTCCTCAACTTACGATTTCATTGGTGTAGAAAATTTCAGCATGGAAACTCCCTCCACTGGGCAGATTAGCAATTGGTTTATAATTTATAGTCTTAGAGTGTTGTGTGAGACTCTAAGAGGATCGATGATTCAGAGTTCTCCAAACTCCCAAGCCAGGCTTCTGTCAAATGATATTATATTTGTAAAATCCTTAGTACAGTGGCTAGCACATAGTAGGCATTTAATAAATGCTTATTCCTCCCCCTCCCTCCATACTCCTCCACCACACATATATATTGTGCATATACATGCCAGTGAATTGTGCGTACCTGCATACAAATATATGTTGATGTAAATGTGAACATATATGTGTTCTGTGTTCATGTTTATATGTGAAGTGCATATGTATACCTATTAAAATTTATATGAAATACTGGTTCAAAGATGTATCAGTGCCATAGTATAATTGCAACTTTGTCAAAAATATTGCCTCCCAAAAGTTATGTCTTTCAATTTTTTGTGATATTACCTCCAAGAGGAAACTGTATTTCTCTTTGTGTTGATAACTTTACTTTCATCCTGTTTCTTTTTCCTCTAAAATAATCAGCTCACATGTTAAAAGGATAGCTTAGTATATGTTGTACTACTTCCTTTCAGGAGTACACTAGCAAAGTCGTTGTTATATAGATTAATAGTTTGTCTAGGATCAGGTATTTATATTTAGCGAATATATTGAAATAGTAGCAACATTTACATCTAGAAGGCATTCATTTTTATTAGACAATCTCATGCTTTATAGACTTCTACACCCTGTCTCGGCCTGTCTGAATAATTTAAGACTCCAGATTTTACATCCAGCAGGAAGCCTTTGTAAGTTCAATGTATAATTAAGGGAAAAGCTACCTCCTTACCATTTATTAAACTGTGGGGTGTGAGTGCACCCCCTTGGAAGCAGAAATCATCTTGATTTTTAGTTTTATAGTAGCTATCATTTGGTCATTATCTCCACAGAGAAGCCTGGTTTGGAAGGACAGATTCATAACCTCTTCTTTATTCAAATGAGGGTGTAAAAATTCGAAAGAAGGAAATGACAATGATACCGAAGTCGATTTGGAGCGTGCTAAAGAAATAGTTGGAAGAGGAATCTTCCTTTATGGATGCCTATTTTAATAATAATTGATAAAAAAGAACAAAGGAAATACTGGCAGAAAAATATCATGGAGTGATATAATACATTACACTTCCACTATGTAGCACAAAAATTAAGACAATGATGACTTACAAAATAATAAAGGGAAGCCGCTAGGAAGTTGTGTGACTTCCTAGCCTATGCTAACTTTTTAAGACTATTCCTGTAGCAAGAAACATGTTTAATAAACATTTACAACATGAATTTTAATCATGCATAGATGATTTTCACATCAGGTGTTTAAATGATATTCTGTAACCTCCTTGAAGGCAGGATTAGTTTGGTTTTTGTCCTTTTCCTCATGCAAAGCAGTCACTTAAATATTTGTCGGCTTAAATTGAAACATAAAACTAAGTTTTCTCTTTCAGACCACTGACCATACTTGTACCCTTCCTCATGCTTTAAAAGTTCTCCATCTTACTCCCCTCCGCCCTCCATGCACTTATTTGTCCACTGGATTCTGGGCCAAATGGAAGAAAGAGCTCAAGTATTATTGCTTTCCCATGGAGATATTCCTGGAGTTATCTCTCAGTCATGAATTATTTGCATTCTTCTTTGTTCTAGTCTCAAATAACCCTGAACTATGTTTGGTAAGAAGGTTCTAGGTCTTTTATCATGCCTCTTAAAAAATTATTAAATTCCACCGTGTGTGTGCATGTGTGTTTACACATATGTGTGTCAACTTCTTTTTCTAGATTATGAGTTCCAGAGGGTAAGTGGTATGCTCTAGTTACATCTGTACCCTCAGCACCATAGTGACCATAGAAGAATGCCTTGTATCAGTTAGAGTAGAAAGAGCATTGGTCTCAAGAGCATCCAGGAGAGACCCAGGATTGAATTCCATCTCTGACACTTTCTAGCTTTGTGACCTTGGGCAAATCGCTTAAACTCTCTGAGCCTCAGTTTCCTCCTCTGCAAAATGGGGATAAAGGTACTTCTTGTGATGACCTACTCAAATGAGATATAAATTAACATGTCTATAAATGCATTACACTCCCACTATTTAGCACAGAATTAATAGTCTAGCATGCAAGCCAATAAAGGCTTAAAAATTAATAAACAGAAGCTGGTAAGAAATTGTGTGACTTCCTAGCCAGGCTGCCTTTTAAAACCTATTCCTATAACAAGAAATGTGTTTAATAAACATGGGTTTTAATCATCTACAGATGGTGTCTGTAAAGCACTTTGCAAACATTAAAGCATTAATGTGAATGTTGACAGAGATACTGGCCTAAACTGTTTCTCCTTCAGTTGTCTTTCAGTGTCACTGTGGAGTTCCCAGACTCAGGTATTATATGTGAGAGGACACTATTTTCAGGGGAGACATTTAAAGTGGAAAATGTTTACCCTGTTAACTGTCAAAAAGAATAGTCTCCTTAAGTCTGGTCCTTGATATTAAAGTCTGCATCTTCTCCCTCCTTCTCTTTCTTCTCTTCCTCTTCCTCCTCCCCTTGTCTTCCTTTCCCTAGCCTTCCTCCTCCCCCTCCTTCCTTTCTGTTTCACTCTTCCTTTCCTTGTCTCTCCTCCTCCAAAGGAAGGTAGCAAGAAACCATGAGCTAAAAAGAACTGAATTTACGGTGAAGAAGCATGATTTTTATGGAAGTCTTGTTTGTATATAGAGGAGTCACATTTTTTTAGTATCTTGAGTGGGAATGCAGCTATCCTGCCCTATAGGAGCACATGGAGATAAGTAAAGGTAACATAGAACTTGGAATCAAGAGACACAAGATCTAGTCCCAGCTCCACTACAACTACCTCCATGACCTTAGACAGGTCACTCATTTCAGCTCTATGGACTCTGTAGTGGTGCTCCAAAGATCAGTTTTTTCATCTATGAAAAGTGAAAATTGAACTTTATAAAGATGCTCCCACTCTTTCCACTGTCCAGCTATTATTAGTGTCTCCTCCACTCTCCCTCTTCTCCTGTCCTGGTCTGCTCTCCTTTTCCCTCTCTTTCCTTTTTTCTTTCAGCTTCTTCTAGTCCTCCCCAAAGATATCCTAGAACTCCTGATAGCTGTAGGTGTTAGATCTAGGAGGGACAATCACAGACCACCTGGAATTTTCACCATTAAGTATGAACTGGTGTCCTTTCCGTTTACGATTTGTTATTTGAAAGATTGTACTCAGTTGGCAAGATTTTTCTGCCTTGGAGACTGCATATTCTCATGTCCTAGAATGTAGTTCCTTCTTAACTTGGCCTTTTAAAACCCTTAATTTCTTTCATGATTCAGGTTAGGTGGCACTTTAGCTTTCCTATAGGAAAGCTTTTCTGACCACCACTTTCCCCCCATGTTACTGCTCTCTCCCTCCATAAATTACTTTGTATTTACTTATCTGTATACATCTGTATTGTCCTCTGAGGAAGGATGTCAACCCCATTCCAATCTTGACTGTGTAGCCCTAGTGATTGGCACAGCATCTTGTGCTAGAAAAAATGTTAATTAAGTTGGAATGTGGCCAGATCTTCCCTAATGAGAATATAAGAAACTGAACCATCCACCTTAATACATTGAACTATATAGGTAAATGATAAGGATTTAAAACACAAAGTGGATTTTTTTTTCCATTGAGAAGTTTCCAGTTTTGCTGTCCATTTAACTCAATTCACCAAATACTGCTATTTTCTCCATTTCATTAGAGTTTTGTCAATTTGGCCTTCAAGTGTCCTTAAGATATTTCCCTAAAGTCAAATGAGAAATATGTGACCATTCAGAAGGATCTGCTGATGTGCGTCAAACAATCCAAATCTCTCAGCTTGGCAACTTAAGGTGTTTGTCAATAGAATGCAGAGAATAAATTGCTGTCAGAATACCTGGAGCTCTGCTGAAAAGTGGGAGTGGAGAGGACATGGCAGTAACCTTTGCTAGCCTAGAGAGAGATTAGAGGAGACAGACATAAGCCTGAAGCAATTTCCTCTGGTACCTTTTTAAATGCAACTCTGTTAAATGGTGATTCTTGGGGAAACTCTCTCAATGTTTTGTAGATTCACATTCACAAGATGACGTTACTTACATATCATATGACTTCCGAGGATCTTAAAGCCTTCACAAACACATGCACTTCATCATCCTTAAAGCTTCCATCAGAGAGTTTCCATTTTTCAGGTAGTACAAATGAGAGACTGGGCGGTTAAATGTCTTGTCCATAATCACACAACTGATTAGTAACTGGGTCGAAATTAAACCTCAGCCTTCACACTGTAAATTTAGTGATCTAGACATTAGCCCCTTGGTAGGATGTGGCAGCCACTGATAATAAGTATTTTTTGATTATGTGTTCCTGTGATAAGTAGGTACAACCCAGATAAATCATGAAGATTAGCCAAAATGATCTAACAACTAAAATGTTTCAGAAAACAGGGAAAGAAAACAGAGTAAGTCTTGTGTGATCAAACCCATCTACATTACTGTACCTATAAAGATATAGCATAGTAACAAGAGGTTTGGATTTGGAATCTAAAGCCACGGGTGTGAGCCTCCAGCTCTGTATTTCACTAGACATTCCAACCTCAGACTAATGTCTTCTCTTCTCTGGTCCTATAAAATGAGATTAGACTAGATGATTTCTAAGGTATTTCCTGTTATAGATCCCATCCTGACCTGGTGGTTGTAATCACTTGTGTTATTCAAGAATGGAATCTTGCCATGAAATTTAAACTAAATCAAGTATTTTTCTTTCCTAGCAAACAATATTCAATTTGAAACTATCTACAGAGGATCAAGCCAGTTTTATTTTGCTAGAGCTTCAGCCACTGCATATGCCCAGCTTCACTGAGAAAGCCTCTTAGGAGTCACTGATTATGGCTCAAAAAGAAGCAATTTGTGTCCTATTGGTGGTATAAATACCATAGTGTAAATAGTTCCCTGCCATAAAAAGACAAATAAATACTGTGATCATTAAATTTTAGACCTGGAAATGATCTTAGAATCATATTCAATTTTCTCATTTTATTCTTAAGAAAACTCCAGGGTCATACAGTCAGTTGGTGGAACTAGGACTGGAACCCTGGTAAGAAGAACAGGTCTCCAAAGATGTATGATATTGCACTGTTGTTAAATTTCTGCTCTTCACAAAAGGTGGTTGTGAAGTTTAATTGCTTTTAATGCCACTGCTATAAGTGTCTCTCAAACTCTGGTCCAGATACACCCAAAATAGGATAGAGTTTGGAAAGTCTTGTCAAGAAAGGAGGATCATTGACTTCACAAGACAACATCATCATTGCCTAGTCCTGTTATGTTGTGTCTTAACAACCATCTTATTATATGATCCACTTTGAGACTCTCCACTGTACACAACCAAGGGGAACACAGAAAAGCATCTTGAGTGATGCTACTGGTACCTTTTTTAGAATGATTAGAAGCAACTTTTGCCTTCTTGCTCAGTGTCCATTGTCTTGCCTTCATGAATGTGCTAACAATTGCATTTTGAGCTTTTTTTAAACTAAAGATCCACAAATACCTCTCCCTACCTCCCCCCCACCCAGTCATGTTGACATTATCAGGTTAATATTAGCTTTGCCCTGATTCTGGACAATAGCCATAACATCAAAAGTTCTTATCAGTGACCCCTTACTTGAGAGAACTGGTTATCTACAAGTCACAAAGTCACCTGCAGATTTTACACTGAAGCCAATATAATCAAAATGCCTCAGTTATACATTTTTTTTTTAAGGATAATTAGGTATAGTGGGTCAACAGGGACCAGGCTTGAAATCCAGCCTCCTAAATATCTTATCTCTGTGACCATGGGTAAGTAATTTAATATCATTATGCTTCTTTCTTCATCTATGAAATAGCAAGCAAGTATTCATTAAGCACCTACTGTGTGCCAGGCATTGTACTATGTGCTTCATAAATATCTCATTTGATCCTCTCAACAGCTCTGGGAGATAGATGCTATTATTACACATGTTAGAGTGGAAGGAACTGAGGTAAACAAAGAATAAGTGATTTGCCCAGGGTCCATAACTACTAAGTGTCTGAGGCTGGATTGAAGCTCCTGTTTTCTTGACTCCAGACCCAAGATTTTATCTACTGTGCCACCTATATCCCTCTAGGCAGAAAGATAGTAATATAGTGCTAATGTAATAGACTAGAGAGGATCAGGTGAAATAATTTATGTAAAGTACTTTGCAGATTTTAAGCATCAATTGCTATTATTCTGGCTAGTCATTGCTACCTATATAAATAGTTTCTTCAAATAGCTTCACTGACTTGTGGAATGTGAACACCAGCTGGAGGCCATCATTGCTATCGACATCAACGCTTAAGGGCAGATGCTACATACCTTTATGTTTGCCTGATTTGTCATAAAATCTCATTTCCTTCTCTCATAATAACTGCTTTTATAGCCATTCACACCAAATAGACAGTAACGGTAACATATGCTTTGATTGACACATATTTCCCAAATACAGCAATTCAATCACCTGACAGCTGTTCCTGATTTTGAATATGCACAAACATCGCCATGATCTACATCTCTTCTTCACTCTCCATATCTGTATTCCCCTTGTAAAAAGTGGCAAAAACAAGATTCCTGTGGAAATTGGAAAGTGATTGAAAAGAATTAAATGATATTGGTGTTATTAATTTGGCAGTTCTGAACATAGGGCTATAAAATTTTTGAAATTAATCATATATTATGTTTGCCACATTTTATCATTCCTTTTTTAATGGGGGTAATTAATCTTTATTGGGATGATACAGTATGTGATTTCACAGTTGGCCACAAATTTTGAAGCAAGTAAACACACACAGCCTGCAAATTTAGAGCTGAAAGCATTCTTTAAGGATGATCTCTCATCCACCTTTCTTGTTTTCACAGAGAAATAAAGGGAAGCACCCAGTGATGGGGTATAAAAAGTAACAAGGAAATTGACTTGCCCAGCGTAACAGAACTACTAAATTACAGAGCCAGGATTCAAAGTCAAGTTGTCACAATTCTAAACTCAATTATCATGCTACTACATAACTACCTAAAGTTGGCCTGACTTTTACATTGCATAAATTTTTTTTTAATTTTATTTTTACATTCATTTTCACAAAATTTTGGGTTCCAAAATATTCCCCCCATTTGTCCCCTCCCCCCACCCCAGTACACTGAGCATTCTAATTTCCCCTATCACCAATCTGCCCTCTCTTCTATCATCCCTCCCTTCTCTTGTCCCCATCTTCTCTTTTGTCCTGTAGGGCCAGATAACTCTCTATTCCCCATTACCCGTTTTGCTTATTTCCTAGTAGCAAGAACAATACTCGACTGTTGTTCCTAAAACTTTGAGTTCCAACTTCTCCCCATCCCTCCCTCC
>JAQQSK010010560.1:0-12633 GCA_028658325.1 Potorous gilbertii | reverse complement strand
ACTCCCAGATAGTTATGCATTTTTATTTTGAATGGACTTTTTCTATCTCTTTATGATAGGTTTTGTTGGTAGTTTATGGAAAGTCTGATAACTTAAATTTGTTTTTATTTTGTATCCTGCAACTTTGTTGGTTAGTGTTTCAGTTAATTTTTAGTTATGATTTAATTTTAGTTAATTTTCAGTTTAATTTGAGTTAACTCTCTTAAGAGTTCTCTAGAGAGTCCATCAAAAAGCAGTAGTTTTGCTTTTTTCCTTTTCTTATTCCTTTGATTTCTTTTTGTTAACTTATTGCTATAGCTAGTATTTCTAGCTCTATATATAGATGCCTCTAATTACTGTCCTCTCACTTTTTTGAATCTGGCCTCTCACTTCTTCATTCCAGCAAAACTGCTCCCTCCACAGTTACCTGTTAATTGTCAGATGCAATGACTTTTTAAAATCCTCATTCTTCTTTATCTCTCAGCCGCCTTTGGCCTTGTTGATCACCTTTTCTTCCTTGATGTTTTCTTTCTCTCTAGATTTTTTGGACACCACCTGTTCCTTCTCATTCTCCCTTGCTGGGCTTCTAATCATAGATATCCCGCAGGGTTCTGGGCCCTCTTCTTTTCTCCTATGCCACTTCATCTTGTTAGATCCCATAGATATATTTTGCTGACTTGATTCGATTCTCCATTTAGCCACCAAAGTGATTTTTCCTAATATGCAGATCTAACCACGTTACTTTCCCACCTTTGGTGAACTCTAGTGGTTCCCTGTTGACTCTGGGATAAAATACAAAATTCTCTGTTTGGTTTTCAAAGCCTTTCATAACCTAGACCCTTCCTACCTTTCCAGTGTTCTTTTACCATTCAGTGCCACTGGCCTCCTTGTTATTCCACAAAAGAGTTTATCTCTTGGCTCCAGGCATTTTTCTCTGGCTTTCCCTCATACCTGGAATGTTCTTCCTTTTTATCTCCATCTCCTGACTTCCCTGGCATCATTCATTACCCAATTAAAATTCCAGCTTCTATAGGAAGACTTTCCCTCTGCTTCTTATTTGCAGCACTTACCTTCCTTTTAATTTTTTTCCTGTGTAGTTTGTTTGTACATATTTGTTTACTTGCTGTCTCCCCTATTAGATTGTGGGTTTTTTAAGAGCAAAGATGATCATAGAATTTTAGAGATAAATTTAAATTGATACTAAATTCAAGATGATATAATGCCCAGCTCTATTTTATAACCAATTTTTAAAATGTTGCTTAGTTGGAAATTTTAATAGATTGTAGATCGCACCTTAGGGGAAACAGATGGTCTCTTAATCATCAAATCTAATGGCCTTTTCCAGTTTTCATTCTTCATCTTACCGCAACTTTTGACATTGTTATCACTCCCTTTTCCTTGATCCCCTCTTCTCTCTAGGTTTCTGTGATACTACTCTGTCCTGGTTATCCTACCCTTCTCACTGTTCTTTCTCAGTCTTTTCTGCTGGTTCTTCATCTGGGTCATGATTACTGAAGGTAAGCCTTTCCTAGAGCTCTGTTTTGAGCCCTCTTTTTGTTTCCTTCTGTACTGTTTCACCTGGAGAACTCATTAGCTCCCATGGTTTCCATGGTCATATCTATGCTGATGATTCCCAGATCTGCTTATCCAGCCTCAATCTCTTTTCCAACCTCCACACTCAAGTGTCTTAACAATCTGTTGGACATTTCTAACCAGATGTCTTATAGAAACCTTAAACTCTTATAGAAACCTTAAACACAACATGTTCCAAGACTGAATTCATTATTTTTCCCCATCAAACCCTTCTCTATCTCAGCTTTCCTATTACTGTGGAGAGTACCACTACCCTTCAGTTCAGCCTTATCTTCATATCTAATCTTACTGTTTCTACCTTCCCTCCCTTTTCTTTCTCACTCTATTATTATGTAGAATAGTATTATATGGGGCAGTTAGGTGGTACAGTGGACTAGGCCTGGATTCAGGAAGACCTGAGTTCAAATGTGGCCTCAGACACTTACCAGCTATGTGACCTTGGTCAAGTCACTTGACTGTTTGCCCTCAGTTTCCTTGTCTATAAAATGAGCTGGAGAAGGAAATGGCAAACCACTCCAGTATCTTTGCCAAAAAAAACCCAAATGAGGGCACAAAGTGCAGACATGACTGAACAACAACACAATATTGTAGTTTTTGAAGGATTTCCCTGAGGTTGTGCTCCATCTCTGTGTATGTACACTGGTGTGACTAGAAAGGCTTAGGAATGTGTAGATATGGAAAGAGAATTCCAAAATGAAAACATTTAGCAAATTTTGCCATCTGATCTAAATGGAGATTGTAGTATTTTACACTGCTCTGGGAGCTAGGAAACTTGGATGCTACTTCTAACCCATACTACCTATGTGACCCTTCAGCAAATCTCCTAATCTTAGTTAATATCATAGATTCAGAGCTGTAAAGGACCTTAAAAATCATCCAGCCCAACCTTCTCATTTTATAGATGAGGAAACTGAGTCCCAGAGGCTGTGATTTAGATTAGTAACCAGAAGAATTGGAATTAGAATCCAGGTCCACTTTCCTCATTTAGTCCTCATTCTCTTATACCACTTGCCCCTCATCTCTAAAGTGATTGTGTTATCTTTGTTGAAAAATGAATTCCTGCCATGATTTTCTGCCAGGGTTAGAACTATGATACTGCTTTCAATTTTGAGATTGTGACTAAGTTAATTCCTCATTCAAGTCCTGTACTTCTTTAGACCAATTTATTTTTACTTTTTACCTGACTTGGGAGTCACAAGTCTTGGGTTCAAGTTTGGGAGTGAAATGTGAACTTATTTGACTCAGAGCAAATCAGTTAACCTTTCTGGACCCTAGGGAACTAAGATTGTAAATTACCAAAAGAAGAGAACTGAAATGATAGAGGAGCTAGGGTAGGGATATTATCTTATTTCACCTTTATCATTTCAGTTAAACATTTATTAAACACCTACTGTAGAGCACTGAGCAGAATCAGAAAGACCAGGGTTCAAATGTGATCTCAAATACTTAGCAGTTGTATACCCTGGGTAAGTCACTTAACTCCTGCCTGCATAAAACTGGATAAGTAAATGGCAAACCACTCAGTTATCTGTTACAGGGTCACAGAATAGGACATGAATGAACGACTGAACAAATGTGCCAGGCACAATGCTGTGCTCTTAGACTATCGCAATAGTCTTATTCCGAAGTAATTTCCCTAGAGATCAGGTCTGACTGTGCTATCTCCTTTACTCAGACTCTTATGCTGTTCTCTTTTATCCCAGTATAAAATATAATTTCTTGTATTTGCTATTTAAATTTCTTCACCTGGTCTTGTCCTACCTTTTCAGTCTTATTATACATTATTCTTTTTCATATGCTCTATCGCCCTGCTAAAATGGCTTTATTCTATCTTCCATCTCTCTGCCTTTGCACTGACTGTTCCCTATACTTGGAATGAACTCCCTCTTCACTTCTACTTTTTGGGATTCCTGGTTTCCTTCAAGACAACTCAAACATTACCTTTCGAATGAAGTCTTTCCAGATTTTACTTCTCCTCCATGGCTCCTCCTTCTAGGTACCTTTCTCTCCAAACTTTCTTTTTATCTGTTTTTGTATACATCTAGATTTTGAGTTGTGTCCCCTACTCAAATGTAAACTTAAGGGCAAGGATAATTGCACTTTTGTCTTTGTAATCCCCAGCACCTACTACTTGGCTGATAGTAGGGGCTTAATAAATACTTATTCATAAGACTGTTACTTTTGGAAGGGTCCTTAGAGATCTAGTTCTCATTTGTAAGATGACCAACATATGTAGAGAAATGCAGTAACTTAGACTAAGTCATAGGGCTAGTTAAATTTTTCAGGGTTAAAGCTGGAAAACTTGGGTCTCCTGATTCCTAATTTAAGGTTCTTTCCACTGTCAGTCAGTTAACATTTATCGCTGTTAAGTCATGTCCGACTCTTGGTGATCTCTTTTGGGATTTTAAAGATACTGGAGTGGTTTGCCATTTGCTTCTCCAGTTCATTTTACAGATGAGGAAACTGAGGCAAACAGGGTTAAGTGACTTGCCCAGGGTCATCACATACTAGTGAGTGTCTGAGATCACATTTGAACTCAGGTCTTGAACTCAGGACTTCAGGCCAGGTGCGCTATCTGCTTGGACACCCACAAACTGCCCATAAACATTTATTAAGTGCAAGTGCCTACTATTCAGTAGGCACTGCGTTAGGTGCTGAGGATTCAATTACAAAAAGTAAAGCCTCTGCTTTTAGCTTAAGATCACTCTCCCAACCTACTTCTTTCTCCCAGATGTCTGGATTCTCTTTTTTTAAACCTTGAAGTTTATTATTTGTGTAGGGCAGATAAGTGTTAAAAGTACTTTTAAAATATATTTAGAAGCATTAAAATGATCGTTTAAATATATGATTTTCTGAAAAGTACATTTCTTGTAAAAAAAAAATCTTTTTCTACAAGTTTAAGGCAGAATCTTATTCTTCCATAAATACTGTGCTAGCATGAGGTTAGTAAAACGAATGATGGTTTACTTAAAAGTGCTTTTTTCAAATAATGTGATATAATGGTATAGCAGAAAGCACTTGACTTGAATTGTAGCTTTGCTATTTTTTTGACCTTGGTGGAGTTAACATTTCTGGATCTATTTTCTCATTTGAAAAGAGGTTTGGACTGGATTTGAAGTTCTTAACTTTTTTTTTCTGTTTTGAACCTTTTTGGGGAGCTAGGTGGGGCAGTGGATAGAGCACTGGACTTGGAATCAGGAAAACTATATGAGTTCAAATTCAGCCTCAGACACGTATTTGCCAAGTTAAGAACACCTGAACTAGATGATCTCTTAAAGGCTACTACTAGCTCTAATGGTATTTCAGAGTTAATGAATTAATGTTTTGTGGTAATTACATACATGCAAAAATAACTGCTATTAAAGAAGATAAGATACAGTACATAACATGCATAGGAAAATTTTTATATAAAATGTTAGCTTAAGTTTAAAGGGACTGACAAATCTTGAAAAATTAAAAAAGTTAATAGGACTGAAGGCTATGTTTATTACTATGTATATGTGCTACAATCACAGACTCATATAAGTTTTTGCATTTTTTAACCATGGTTTGTTACAGAATTAATTTTATAAGCGTAGATACATGTTACAGAATTTCAGGTTTCAGTTTGCTTCTCCAGGAATTTCAAAAATTTCAGATTTCCAGTATTGTACTGGTAGATGTAGAGCTTATTTTCCCACAATTGATGGCTAGAGTAAAATATATTTATTCTCCTAAGATATAGCTGTTCCACATCTCTATTAAAGGACAAACTTACCCACCATTTCATGTTTTCACATTAGATGGAGAAGACATGACATTATAAAACTACTTTTTAAGGCTAAAACATAGGCAGGAGTCCTTTTGTTTAACATTCTCAAAACAGGATGCATAATAATTTCTTTATCTGTATGTTTCTAAACCAAGAATAAATTACTGGTGAAAAAGAGCTACTGTCATATAGCTTAAGATATTGGATATTATTTAAATGTGACTTAGCTTGGGACTTTTAAAAATGTTTCATTCAGTACAGATGTATATGTAGTTTTTCCAGTGCAGACTACAAATAGCAAACTATATTATCCTGAACACACCATTACGTAACAGATTATGACATTCAGGAGAAACCATTACCCTGAAGATGGAGTGTTTGTGAAATCAATGATTAGCTCTTTATATGCAATTCATATTCTGTTTTTGTTCACCAAGTTCCTTTACTAATTTTTCCAAGGAGAAGAGATGTTCATCTGCATCTTCTGGCACAAGATCCCTGATGGAATTTGCAAGTTCAAAAAGATACTCAGTATTTCTTCCACTGGGACCAACTGCATTTAAAATCTGTTCAGCAATGTCTTCCAGAGGGGCTGGACCAAGATAGTTAGGATTATCACATGTTCCAATATATAATAGTACATTAAATGGTTTCATAGTGTGATCTTTTGGGTAGAAAATGACTGTTGTTGTCCTGTAGCCTCCTTTCTCTCTGAAATCCAGATAAGCTTTTACTTCTTCTTCTTTTCCTGCTGGTAGTTGGTATGCAACACCCCATACACAACCCTACAGAAGAATAGAAGTAGGTAAATCCATCTTATGCTTTAAAAGATGTGTAAAATATTTATAAAATATGGGGAAATGTTATATGCAGAGTATTTCTGAAAATTTTAAATCAGCACTGAAGTGGCACCTCTAACTCCTGTTATAATTCTCTTTAGCTATTTGCACAGCTGGGAAATAGTCTATGCTATTGTTTTTTTTTTTTCTGCTCTAATCTAGGATTGAAAAAGAGAGTCCAGTCACTTAGCCTGAGTAAGTGATAACCAAAGAACAGCTCATGTGTTATTATACTGGTAACCTCATGATGTCAAAAGCACCCAGCATGCTGGTTGGACTCTATTGGTGAATTTATGGTAGGACATGGACAAGTCATACAAGATGGACAGGCACGAGTAGGAAATACTTAAATCAGTGGGATCACAGTTTCACTAGAGCATTTTGTATTTATTCTTAATTTAGTGGGACTGAAATTAAAGTGAGTGTACACACACACGTGTATATATTATATATATATATATATATAATATATACACATAAATGTACATACATACAGAATATTTCTCACCACTATATCACTTCTCAAAAATAAGAGACTCATATGCAACATGGGAACCAATCACCATTTTGTGAATTTTTTCTTCTGTCTAAGGTTTTCAGTTTTTTCTAGTTTTCAGTAAGAGTGCTTAAAAGTGAAGGGAATGCTAAAAAAAACAACAACAAAACCCCAACTCTTAATTCTAGAATAATAGTCATTATTTTATTTTAAAATGCAACTTTCTGGCAGCTTTTGTCCATTTTTATAAAAAAATTGAGACACATAAAAACCCCCTAAATTGAAACTAAAGTAATATACTTCCAGCATTGAACTTTTGTTTTAGTGGCCATAGAGGAAGGATATTTTTTATTTCTTGTGTTTGTTTAAAGAAAAAGGTAAAATGTGTTATGTTAGGTACTTGACTAAAAATGTTGTCACAAAAGTGGAAGCTATTTCATAGTTATAAACTTAATGGAAAGCCTTTAATCTTTAACTCTGGGTTGCTCATTCATCTTTTTGAATAGCTAAATCGATTTAAATGGTTTACAAAATCAAATGTAATTTTTTTTTGTTTAGTTTGGTGTTTATATCTACAATTACATGTTTTAACACTTTACCACATAAAAATAAGCATCAGGAAAGCATTTCCTTGTTTCTATTATGAAGTATGTTGATGTATTTTCTTTGCTTGTAGCCACACTTTTAAAACTAACTCTTTGGTCTTCTTTTTTGGAAAACTTTGTTAAATTAACTGTTAATCCCCCCCCAAACTGCTAAGTAATAAATACTGGAGAAATTGAGGAATATGAACCATGTAAACATATGTGGAGTTGTGTACAAAACCTTGTCCTTAGTGCTGTTAATTAAATTGAATTGGTAAAAGAAAGTAGAATTGCTGAAGAGGTTATTAATCTAATGATTAGATTATCTTTGCAAATGGAGAATGACTTGAGATTTCATTGATTAATTATTAACTTTTTAGTGTCAGGTAGTTATGGTAATAAAAATAAGCTTCGTTTAAACATTAGGAGACAGGCACTCACTTGATATTCTGTAATGATTTATGGAAATGCAGAAATCTGTCATCTAGGTAAAAAATCTGTACAGTGATAAATGGTAGTCAGTTTGAGACATCATATGGCATTACAGGTTGAGGGGCCAGCCTTTGAGAAAGGAATACACACACACACCCCCCTCTGTATGTGTATTTATTTATATGCAGTTGTGTGTGTATGTGTGTGTGTGTGTGTGTATGTGCACATGTACATTATATGCATATTCTCGTTGGTGTGACAGTAGGCTGATCTGCACTGTAGAAAGTTCGCCGTACATGATAGGTCTGCCTCCGCCTCCACAAAAAGTCTTTTAACATTGGTTTTGTGACCTGTCTCCACTTATTTTCAAGGAATGTTGTAAAATTTTTCAAATATAGTTTATTTTTCTTAAATGTGCCTCATCATGGTTTATTTCATTTTGTTACTTACAAACTATTATTTATGTCTGCCTTTTATACAGCTCTCTGTCCCCTGCAAACCTGAAACCAAACCTAGACAATCAAAAAGATTTTTTAATATAAAAAAAACCTGGGAATCCTAAACTAAAATAGCTGTGCATTTTTCTTCTATCATGCTACCTCCCTTGTAGAACTTCTTTGGTTGCCTGTTTTGATTGCAGTGGGATACATTTCTTATAATTTCAAATAGACATCTTTATATAAAAACTGTACCATACCCCAGGATCTTCAATAAGAGTCACAACTCTTCCAGGCTGGAAAAAAAATTAAAAAATATTTTTTTAAAAAAAGAATTACTTAACTGAACAATACTATTAACCTATAGCTAAAACGGAATCACCACATGCCAAGTTAGTACAATCATATAATTTTCATATGTTGTTACCTACAATGTATTGAGACAAATGTACTGCTTTGTTTTCTGAAAGATAATTCCAGTGAATTTACATTGGATGTATTGTATGCGAATTTAAGTTTAAAACAAGAAAGTAGATGGACAGCCAGAGACTACTCCAAAATTAAAGGTGGTGAGATAAACTATAAAATGAAACATTTGGTCACTTTCTTGTTACATGAGTAAAAATATGACATATCAATTAAGATAATGTGTGTAAAGTGCTTTATAAATCTTAAAATTGTGACATATATCTTACTTTAAAAAAAAAGCTTATTACATTATTTACTTCCCAGATGAACTCCCCAAATGATATTATTTTAAAATCAGCATTAACTTATATTTTAGTACTGTATGAGATAGGGTAATACAGAATTTGACTTGGAGTTGAGAAGATAGGAGTTCGAGTCCTACAACTGACAAAATGGAAATGGGCAAATCACTCTAACCTTATCAATGCATATGGAACTCTCTAGACTAGATCACAGAATTTTTAGAGAAAGGGACCTCTAATTCAACCCACACATGGAATTGCTACCATAACACTCAATAAGTAGTTGTTCAGTTTCTGCTTAATGACCTCTAGGGAGGGGAATACCACTGTCTCTTTAAGATGTGTCACTAACTAGAACAGAGTCGGACATGAGTGTTCTCAGAATGGTCTTTCAATCAGTCACCCCAGTTTTTAAGAGCTTACTCTCTTCTGGTTCTCCTACCTATTTTATTCCTGCTTAGTTTCCCTGGCTTGATCTTCATTCATGTCCCATCCCCACCCACTAGGTGTCCCCTAAGGCTTTGTCTTGGGCCCTTTTCTCTTGGAGATGCTGGACTAGTCTAAATTTTTGATATGTAGATGGCTCCCAGATCCAGGCTTATTATTCTCTTTCAAGTTTTAACCACTACTTTTCTTTTAGGTATCAACAACTGGTTCTCCAAAGATAACAAAATCATATCTGTTGTAAATGGAATGCATTGTTTTCTCTCCCTAAACCACTTTGTCCTTCAAACCTAATTTCTTTTCGGGGCATTATCTACCATATTTTTGTCCCCCAGGATCACAACGTTAAGAAACATCCTCAACTTCTAGCTACGACTTCCACATCTCTCACATCCTATTCTCTTCATTCTGTAGGGATCAATCAATAAAAATTTATTAAGTCATCTATTACGTGCCAGGCATTGTACTTACATGGCTGCCAAAGTTACCTTTCTCAAGTAAAAGTCTGGCCATGCTGAGCAATTTGCCTGTGAAATTTATTGACTCACTGTTACATCTGAGATAAAATAAACAAAAAAACACAAACCTTTGGCATTAAAAACCCTTCACAAGATTGGCTCTAGTCCAGTTTTTCAAACTTTTTGCACTTTACCTACCTTCACTGGCTGTTTGCTTTTCCATCTTCCACTTTTAGATTCTAAGTACCTCTGGGACAGGGATTAATTTTTTAATTGAATGCACTGCAGCTAGCACTTTGTCTGGCTCGTAATATTTTAATAAATTATTGTTGATTGAATTTTCATGGGCTGGTGCTTTTGGTTAGAATTCACTCCTTCATTTCTGTCTCTTAAAACCTTTAGATTCTTTCAAGGCTCAACTCAAGTGCTTCCTGTGGGAAACTTCTTTATCCCACTAATTGTTAATACTCTTTCCTTCTCCCAACATTTAAGGTTTAAAAGAAGCTATCTTCACACATCAGGCTGGGGATGTTATCCTTACTGTTCAGATAAACAGCTTTTGAACCACGCTGCTAGCCCTAGACCTAAGTAGTTAAATGGCTTGCTCAAGAGCTGGGATGAGAATCCAGGTCTTGACTCCAAGTCAAGCGTATTTTCCACTACACCTTTAAGGATACATGACCAAATCAATCATGCTCAATATGCTTCTAAATGCTTCTGAAAGAGGTATAAGGTGAGGATCATGGGATTTGAAGGGAGAAACTAAGTATCATCTAGTCAGTTCTTTCACTTTACAGCAGAAGAAGCTGATGCCCATTTAAAAACTGGTCCAAATCCAATTACATTCTGGTAAGATTCATCACCTGAGGGTTGGCCACTAGGTGACTTATTTTTTCAGTCACTGCAACTCAAGATGATTCATTAAGGAAGCCCAGGAAATCACATTTAAAGTAGTAAAGTATAGAACCAATACTTCTAAAAATAATTTTCCTTTGTCAACTGAAAAGGGATAATTTAAAACTAGGTAAAATTGTCTGGGACCCAGTGGCTTTGCAAAACCTTTCAAAGGGTCAATTTTTATTGTTTGACAAAATAGAGTGCTGAGTATTCATAATAGGAATAGAAAAGCTAAGCAGCAAATATATCCAGCATATTTCATATTGTGTAAAAATGGATAAAAAAAATTTTCTACTGCTTTGGTTTGTCAAAATTTATTCCTAATTTGTAATTTTCTATAACTTTTTGAAGCCAATACCAACTTTATTTTAAAAGATTAATAGAATATAATAGTGCTAGCTAATATGGTAGTGAAAACCAGTATATCATGTCTTTTACTGTATATGTATATGTACATACATAATTTGATAAACTTGTTTTCCTCTAAGATACTTTCGTTTTTCCTAAGGAAAAACAATTTAAGGGATCATTTCAAAATTGATGTAAATGTGGAAAACTTAATGTAAAGTAGTCTTGCATAATTTTCAAAAATCATTATTTGTCCCCTGAAATTTCTGTTGGTCTATGACATTTACATTGTTGCCACCATTTAAATACTACCTCATTCCAAATTTGTAACCCCTCCCATGGCACATCAGCCTAAGAAAGTAATACCTCCATTAAATTTTAAGTGATGGTAGCTCTGCTTTTGATCAACTTTTTGATGTCTTAATTCTGCCTCCCCACATTTGATCTAGTATAAAACTTTAAAGTCCTATGGGATTTTTCCTCCGCCCACTTCAAACCTTGCCCATAAATAAAGAACCTTAAAAAAAAAAAACACCGAAAAACCAAAACCCTTTCTGTCCCTTTTGTGGTCTCATTTGCCGGATGGATTTAAAAAACTAAAGTCCAGGCAATGGTTCTCTTGTCCCAGTATCTGAAAGGTGACATAAACAATAATCTCTATCTAGGTTGAAATCCTAGCTCTGACCCTTAAGCTTCATGACTGGATAAGTCACTTCACCCTTTGTGACTAAATTTCCTAATCTGCAAAATTAGGATGACTCTTGCCCTACCTACTTCATGTTTGTGAGTATTGTACTTTGTCAAAAGTAAATTTGAATAACTTATTTTAAGAAAAGTTTTATTAATCTACACAGAATATTGGCATTTGAAAGAATAAAAAGGGTCCTCAAATTCGGATCACGGTGTTTTCAAACTTTATTTTCTTCAAGAACTTTATTCATTTTACAACCTACAGTAGGCTGTAAAATCAAACATTTAAGGCAATACCAGGATGATTTTGATAAGCGATGAATTGTTAATTCTGTGGATGTTTTATGTGTATAAATGAATGCCTACAAAAGAAGATGGTAATAGTTGAGAGGAAGATATAGGAGAAGTAAAGGAAGGAAAACTTTAATGTAGGATTAGTGAGAAAGTAACAGACAAAATACACATTGGTTAAATAGTGATTCCATATTTATCTTTACCAAGTGCATTCAGGAAACGTCTGTTCAGTTGTGATAACAAAATTGCCTTCCTTTTGATCACTGTGTAGTCTAAGTAACGAGTACCACGAAAAGAGTTTGGAAAGGTTAGTAATTTGTTGTAACATACATTTGAATCCAAACTAGTACTGGTTTTAAAGGCAAAAGGTAGAAATTTCTGGGCTTTACTGGAAAACAAATTGTAGGCAAGGGGATTTCAGTACGGCTTGATTAAGACAAGTGAATTCACCTATTTCTCCCGCTTGGTCTGCTGTGACTTGACCCCCTGAAACCTCGTCATACGTACCACAACCCACGTAGTCGGGGCCTCCTAGCTATAAACCTACAAAGTGTGCCTCGGCCAGGGCGACTTAACTCACAAGTGAGCAGTACCTCCAGGTGACAGGCAACATTCCCGGCTTTCTTGGTGCTAGGGTGGTTGAGGAAGACGGAGACAGGGCTAAGTAGAAAAACTTTATCC
>JAQQSK010010559.1:0-12634 GCA_028658325.1 Potorous gilbertii | reverse complement strand
TTTCTCCCCATCCCTCCCTCCCCACCCATTCCCTTTGGGAAGGCAGGCAATTCAATATAGGCCGTATCTGTGTAGTTTTGCAAATGACTTCCATAATAGTCGTGTTGTGTAAGACTGACTATATTTCCCTCCATCCTATCCTGCTCCCCTATAACATTTTCTTAAAACAAATTTACAAGCTTCCTTTTAGTAGATAATAATTGTATAATCTAGTGTGTTTTTTCTTTTTCTCTTGACTGCCGGGAAGCCCAGAGCTTTTAATTTAGGACTTAACTCATCCAAGGTGCCTAGTGACATTTTTTTCTTCCTCTTTGAACTTTTGTTATGTTTCTGTTTTTATATTTATCAGTCAGTCATCATTTCAGGTCACTGAAAGGACAATGGACCTCACACAGAGTGAGCATTAAAAGACTGAAACATATTACCATGTCACCATTGCACATAAAAAGCAAAATAAAAGACATCTTCAAAGAGAAATAAATATTGTGTACCAGGTTCACACAAATGCCATATTTATGAGAACTGATGAGATCATCTAGTATAGAGAGAAAAAGAAAAGAGGGCTCCAAACAGATCCTTATGGGATACCTCAATTTCAGGGCTTTAAAGGATGAACATCCAGCAAAGTACTGGTCAGGCAGGTAGAAAAACCAAGAGGGAACCCAAAAAGGGAGAGAGCAGTCAGTAAACATCTGTTAAGCACTTACTGTGTAGTAGGCACTGCCTTAAGTGCTGGAGGTACAAAGGAAAGCACAAGGAAATCCCTGTTCTGCAGGAGCTCAGTCTCCTGGAGGTAAGAGCGTGCAAACAGCAACACACAAAAAAGCTTGATCAAATTGGATGAAAAGAGAATCAAGAGAAGGCACTAAAATTAAGGGAGATCAGGAAAGGCTTTCTGAAGAGGGTGAGATTTTAGCTGGGACTTGAGGGAACTTGGGAGGAAGATGAGGAGGGAGAGCCTTCCAGCCATGGAGGACAGCAAATTTTACAAAGTTGAAAGATGAAATCTTGCATTTGAAGAACAATAAAAAGACGAATGTCACTGGATTATAGAATACATGGTGGGGAATAAGGTATAAGAAGATTAGGGAGGGGGCTAGGTTATGAAGGACTTTGAATGCCGAGTAGAGGGTTTTATATTTGATCCTGGAGGTAAAGGGAGCCGCTGAAATTTATGGAATAGGGGAGGCGACATGGCCAGACCCTTACTTTAGGAAGATCACTTTGACAGTTGATGGAGAATAGACTACAGTAGGAAGAGATCTGAGGCAGAAAGACCAACTAGCAGGCTATTATAATACCAGGTACAAGGGCATGAGGGCCTACACCAAGGTTGTGATAGTGTCCGAGGAGAGAAAGAGGAATATTTGAAAGATGCTGCAAAGGTAAAATCAACAGACCTTGGTAAGAAATTGCAGTGAAGGTGGGGAGAATGAGGAGTTGAGAATGACACCTAGGTTGGGAGACTGGGAAGATGACTTGGAAATCATCAACAGAGGAATCCAGGAGAATGTATGAGATCACCAAGTGAAATAGAAGAAAAGGACTCAGGACAGAACCCTGTGGAACACCCACAGTTACCAAGCATAACCTGGTTGAAAATCCAGCAAGGGAGATTACACAAGCGGTCTGATAGGGAGAACCAAAAGAGAGTAGTATCCTGAAAACCTAGAGAGAAGAGAGAGCGTCAAGGAGGAGAGAGGGTGACTGAAAGCGTTGAGTTTGAAGAGAATGAGCATTGAGAAAAGGCCATTAGATTGTGAATTGAGAGATCTTTTGTAACTTTGAAGAGAATAGTTTCAGTTGAATGGTCAGTTCAGAAGCCAGACTATAGAGAATTAAGAAGGAAGTGGAAACTCCAGTTGTAGATTGCTTTCTCAGGAAGTTTTACCTGCAAATGGATGGCTCAGGAGGAGAAAGTGAGGCTGGTGACCTTGCACAGCCCTCCCTCATTCAAAACAAAGTCAACTGAAAACCATGTCATTATTTCTCTGATGTCATGGTACTCTTCGAAAACAAAGGGCAAACACAATGCTGCCTGAATGGAGACTCAGCTAGCTGGGTAACTCAGCTTATCCTCTCTCTCAACCTCTCTATCTCCTCTTCCTTCTCCTCTCCAAAAGAAGGTAAATTTTGAGGGCCAGAAGCTGCCCAGTTAACTTGGGGTTTACTGACTAGATTTCTTTCTTTCTTCCTCTCTTTCTCTCTTCCTTTCCCCTAAAACCTTAGACCCAGTGCACTCTGAAACCCATAGGTTGAACTGCAATGGGTCCCTGCCTAAGCTCCACTCAAATGCCTGCTTTTTGGACCCTCCTGGCTTACAGTTAATGTCAATAGTAACTGTTTTTGGTTGAAACCACAACTCTGAGGCTTTTGCCCCTCCCAGCCTTATTTATTTATTTATTTATTTTGCTTTCCTATTTAAAGAGGTCATTCCCTGACTACTTTTTAAAGAGCTCTATTCACTGAATGGACATTACCTCACTTTAAGTGAGTACCTGAAAAGACCTTAACCTGAAAGATGATGAATATCTGGTCACTGGATCCAGATGGCTCAGGAGGAGAAAATGAGGCTGGTGACCTTGCACAGCTCTCCCTCACTCAAAATAAAGTCAACTGAAAGCCATGTCATCATTTCTCTGATGGCATGATCATCTTTGAAAACAAAAGACGAACACAATATGCAAATGAGAGGGAGAGATATGGGATGGCTAACCAGGATTTTTTGAGGATGAGGAAACTTGGACATGTTTGTAGGCAGTAGAGAAAAAGCCAGAAGATGGGGAGAGATTGAAGATGAGAGAGTGGATGGAAGAGACAAGATTGAATGGGATCCCGTGTATAAGTAGAAGGATTCACCTAGGCAAGGAGAAAGAGGGTCACATTGTGGCAGAGACATAGGTGAAGTCAGAGATAGTAGCAGAAAGCATCTGGGAAATAGAAATTTAGGAGGAAAGGGAGAAAAGGAAGCTCAGAGTGAATGGCCTCAATTTTTCTTAGTGAAATTTTTTTCAGGCAAGGTTCTTAGCTGAGAAGGATGAGAATTAGGGGAGCTAGCTTTAGGAGGTTTGAGGAGGGATGAAAAGGTTTCTTCTGAGTGAGATTAATAAACCAAATAGAAAGATGTGAAAGGATTGCCTTTCTATACTGAGAGCCCAGTTGAGATTGCATAATGTAAATTTATTGTGACTAAAAGTGGCAACCACTGATGCTGAGAAGTCAAGAAGGATGAAAATTGAGAAGATGACGTTAGATTTGTCAATTAAGAGATTATCAGTAATTTTGAAAAGACCAGCTTCAGATAGATCATGACATAGGAAGCCAGATTGGAGCGGGTTTAGAAGAGAGTGAGAAGGGAGAAAAAGACACCAAGTGTATATCATTTTTTTAAAGGAGTGGGGAGAGAAGGGAAGAAAAGATATAGACTGGTATCTCTAAGAATGGTAGGATGAAATGAGAGTTTCTTTGAGAGTAGAGGAGACATGAAAAATTTTTAGGCAACAGATGAGCTAGTAAATAGGAAGAGATCAGAAGCTTAAGAGGAAAGGAGGGTGTCCAAGACCACGTATGCGATAAAGGGTACCTATAAGGGTGTTGACCATGGAGGTGCAGTCTAACATTTATTCCCAAGAAGATAATAGGGGAAAGGCAAACTCTTGGAGAGGGTCATTAGGGCAACAGGCCCCCAAGAGATAGTGGCCCATATTAGTCATACTGTGTTGAAGGAGGACTGTTAAGCAAGATATGAGGTTGGTATTTAATAGAATAATCTCACTTTCTCCTACTGCCAAATGTTCTTCATCTTGAGAGAAAGTCTTACTCATTCTTTTGTTGTCTGTACCTCTAGTAACTTCTAACTTTAAAATCCTTTAACTGATTAATACCCTGTCATGTTATGGAAGCTATCCTGTGTCAGAGAAACAGAAACTATCTAAGGTCCTACCCAGCTGTAAAGATTTTATATTTATCTCTGGTGTCTGTCTTCCAAAGACTATCCAGGTTGAGTTCAGAGAGGCTCATTATTATAGAGTGGCTGTGGTATGGTGACTTTTCCTAGTTGTAGCAAGTCTCAAAGACTAAGTGTTAAGTTGGAGATAGGGTATGATTTATAATCCTTGGAGGGAATACTTATGCTGACAAAATCACAGATCCCTGAAATACTGAGGTATAGATTTCTTACTAAGTCTAGGCACTGGTAGAAGGAATGCCTATACAGATGAAGTCACAAATGCATCTAAATAAAATATTGCTTGATTGTGTAAGCACCCTCAGATATTTTTAGCAAGTTAAGTACAGTGTAATGTCTTCAATACCCAAGGATCCTTGCAGATGCCATCAGCATTGGTGCTCACTTTACGAACACAATGCACAGTTGTATTATTCATTTACAAAATTTGTGATATGGTGGGGCAACCTACTGGTGATGTCTGTACACTGAGCTAGCCTGATCCCTTGTATACATGTAGTCTGTCACCAGGTCAATACTCAGAACCTTTCCAAATGACTAAGAGCTACCAGATTGGCACTTCGTTGGCATAGCCTTCAAGAACTCAGGATCATCTCTTCACAATAATAAGGCATTAGAAGAGGATTTTCATGGAGCCAGTATAGGTCCTAAAGAAACTATAAAGTTTCTGTTTATGCCCATGTCTTCAGAGGATATGACTACTTCCTAGTAGGTCTCCATAGGCCCCAATATTACTTTGTCCATCTTCCACAGTAGCCCCATTTTAGTACTCAAGCAAATGTGGGCTACTGAATGATACTCATTGGTTGGCTTAATTTGCCTAGAGCCTACTAGTTCAGATACAAGGAGATTTGGTGCAATGTTCTTTGAAGATTCTGGCTCATGCTCTTCTGGAAGGCCACAATAGGTAAGAAAAGAATGGTAAGAAGAGTTGTTTTCCCTCTGTCTCATATACACTTCCCTACCCCATGAATGCATTAAATTACACGAGATAGCTCCTGTAGCAGCATAGTTTCTGTGTGACCCTGAGAAGCATAGTTCCTACCAAACTTCTCTCTTTTTCCTGCTGAACTTCATATATACAGTTATTCCATGCATTATCATTTTTATGAGCAGATTAGTTGTTTAGAGGTCTTAAAGGTTTTCCCGTAAGGTGCAATTTCCTTCTGATTTCATGTATAGCAAAAAAAAAAAAAAAGTCAAGATCAACGTAATTTTTTTCCTCCAGCAGTTTATTGTCTTCTTGGTCACTGGATAAGGATTTCACATTTGTAGTACAAACAGCCATGTTAAAGTATAAAGACAATCTAAAGACTTATCCTCCTGGCACTTTACTGCCTTTCCACTCCTGCCATTGTCACAGCAAAAACCAGAACAGGGACACATTAGACTGAGATCTGTTTTGCATTTCTTTTGTTTCATGAGTTTCTAACACAAAAGTATTTGTTATTGAATGGCCTATTGGCAATCAGCATCTTCATAACCAGGCTGTTGGTCACAAACAGTCTGAGTCGGGGATCACACTTAGAACCTGCCAGTTGCATTCCATTGGCATAATCCTTAAAACATAAAGTCACCTGTGTGCCACAGTGAGGTATCAGAGTAACTTGGGGGAAGTTAGTTGTATAAAAGATACTAAAGCAGATGAGTACTTCCTAAACATTTTTTCCTTGAATTGGAGGAAGAGGGTGGTTTTGTGGCTTCAGAATTTCTAGAAATTTTCCATCTTTTCCCTGGACCTGATAAACTAGCACTCAGTAGTGCCTGGCTTTTCTTTTTCTTTTTTTCTAAATTATCTTTTTAACCTATTTTTAAAGTTAGTTGTTCAAATATCTTACATTTTCTTTTAATTTTTCAGTCACTTGATTTTGTTCTGATATTTTTTGTCTCAAAATCATTAATTTCTTGCTCTGTTCTAATTTTCAGTAAGGTTTATTTAAGGTTTACCACTTTTTCTTCCAAACTGTATCATCCTTCTGATTCTTTTCTCTTTTCTTTTGTTTCATTTATTATCTTTTGTAATTTTTTGATATTCATGTAGCCCTGTGAAAAATCCATTTTTCCTCCTTTGAGTCTCTGCTTGTAGTTGTTATGGAATTGCTCCCTCCTTTTGAGGGTTCTTTAAAGCTACAATAATTTTTTATATTGGCAGGTACCTTTTTTGACTTACTTCTTTCTCTACCTTTAGTCCTTAATTGGGGCTTTTGTCAAGGCTGGGCTCCCATTTTGCTATCCTCTTGGGTAGGTGGTCAGCCCTACTTGGTCTTAATACTGGATCACCTGGGTTCTTGTTTCAACCTTCACTTCCCAGGGTCAGGTCCCCCTGGATTTTTTAGATTCAGAGAGCTTTATCTTCAGGATCTTGTAGAGTGTCTGAGGATAGATAAAGTATTAGGGACCTTTGGGTACCTGAACTGTCTCAGACCAGTTGCTGCTCTGGGGTTTAGAATGTTCCCACCCTGGGGCTTTTTCAAGGTTGCCTTCTACTTTTACTGCCTCTAAACACAGAGCCATACAGGCCACATGTCTCTGGTCAGTCTGTGATTATGCTGAGATGCTGCAAGCTTATTTGTTTGCTGGTTTTTCACAGTTTAGGCAGCCATCTTGGCCAGAAATTTGAGTAGTTTGCTTATAATTGGGAATAACTTTGCAAAAAGACACTGGTCCAGTTAGAATAGTATATATACATACAATAATTATATACATATATAATAATTATACACACACACACACAGATTGGCCTGGAGAGCATTTTTAATACCTATGTAGTATGAAAGGTTTCTAAGCCTACTTCACAAGTGATTAGAATGCCCCCTGCCCACTTTCATGGTTTGACTTCCTTTATAGGTTGACCCACAGACCTTACTGAAACAATGACCCAGAATGTGAAGCGAGTCATGAAGTTCCAAGTTCAGTGAGACAAGGTGCTTCCTTCATTTCTCCACATTTCTAATTAATTTCTTTGTCACAGGTCCATAAAGCTGTCACTTTGTTGCCTTTTACAGACAAATCCACATTGGTACCATCTCTGTTATTTTCAGCTGCACATAGAGCATGGGTTCATTGTGTCAATACCACAGTGAAGTACCAGAGTAAGTCTTTGGTGATGACCCTACTAGAAGTACATAAACTCTGTAATCTGGTATTAAGAGACTGCCACAATCTCATGCCCCCTTCCACACCCCTCCACCTACCCCCGCCCGGCCTTTGTAGATTTTTCTCTTTGGCTATTTCCTTGCACATAATCTGTACTCTAACCAAATTCAGCCACACACTGTTCCCCATAGATCTAATGCTTTCCTATTTCTCATTCTTTGCCCTTACTTCTCTGTCTTCCACTTGCCTGGTGAAATTCTACCTATCTTTCAAGTTCTCATTCAAGTGTTATTTCCTCCATGATTCCCCCCACAAGTATGTGTATTTGCCCCCTCATCTGAACCCCTCTAGTACATTATACCAAATAAGATAACATGTCAAGTTCTTCGCAAACTTTAAAGTGTTATATAAATTTCAGCAGTTATCTGTTAACGCCCTCATGGCCCTTATCCCATATTGTCTCATACTGTAATATGTGTTCCTGTTTTATGCCTCCTGCTAGACTCTACTATAAAGTCTTATTCTGGTGCCTAATATTGGTATAATGGTGTAGCTTAAGGTTCCTGAGAGCCAAACCAAAGGAATACAAGCTCTGGCAAGTTCTGCCATGCTTAAAAGGCTTCAGGTACAAGCCTAACAGGTTATGTCTACTATCTAGCCTATCTGAACACAAACACACATTACCAGACTGATAAATTCTTTGGCCATGAAGCAGAGTTCTCTCTGACCCTTTTCCATTTCTGCATTCCATGTGACAGAGAATGTTAAGAATTTCACAGTTTATAGACTATAAGCATTCAATATATGTTCTCTAAATATGACATCCTTGTTCAGTGATCAACTCATCAAGGTATAACTGCAGGAAGTAAACTATATCATTATTGAAATTGTCTACATAAATTAAACTAGAAGGCATAAGGAAGTTGCATCATTGTGGAAGGATGAGGTAGGTTCTCCTTGGAAAGACAAATAAAGAAGTTGGCAGGGTTGACTTTATCCTATCCAAAAGCAAGTAAAAATATCATTACATGGAACACTTTGTCATCTTGGTTTGTAGTACCTATGATTTGCAAAAGCAAATATTACAATGAAAGTAATTGTAGCTTACTCACCAATATCAGTCAGAGATGATAAGAAATTTGATTAATTTGTTGAATCCCTCCAAATTAAATCAACTAATATTTTAATACTTAAGAACCTCAATGTAAATATGTCAAAAGGGGAGAACATAAAAAAAATGGAAAATAAGGCTCAGGATCAAGAAATGAAAGGCCACAGTCTTCCAACCTTACATAGAAGCCTTCTTCAAGGAGGAAGAAAGTAGTAGTATATGTAGAGAGCCCCAATAACATCAGAAAAAGTGAAACTGACAGGAAACAAGTGGTTTTTAAATCAATTGTCTGAGAGCCATTCCCCAATAAATAAATGGTCAAAGGAGATAAACAAGCAGTTTTCAAAAGAAGAACCCAAGCTATAAACAACTAGATGAAAATATTCTCCAAATTACTAATCATTAAAGAAATACAAATGAAAACAACTCCGAGGTTCTACCTCACATCCATCAGATTGTCAAAGATGACCAAAAAAAGAAAAATGGCAGTTTTTAGAAGGGCTACTCAAGGACAAATACACTGCTGATGGAGTAATGAATAAATCCAACCATTCTGAAAAGAAATTTGGAGTCATTCACTGCACTGTGCATACTCTTTGACCCTATAACCCAATAAGCAACACTTTTGGTTGAAGCAAAGAAATGGAAACAAAAGAGATGCTAGTCAATTAGGGAATAACTGAATAAATTGTGGCATTCTGCCACCTTGCCAATTTTGTGGTAATTTTGGAATGTTATTTTGTCATAACAAATGATGGCTATGATGAATTCAGATAAAAGCTAGGAAGACTTATATGAACCAAAAGCAACCTTGGAAGATTTTAGAGATGTGATCAATGCAAAGATGAATTAGGGTTTCAGAAGACTGGTGATGAAGCATACCTTTCCTGTACCTTAGCAGAGAAGCAATAGGTGCAGGATATAAAGAAAGAAGTACATATTTACAGACATAATATATTGAATTGCTTTTCCTGGCTCCTTTTTTGAGAGGGCTTGCTTCTCTTTTGCTGGTGAAGATCCATATAGTCAAAACTGGTTTTTCCACTAGTAATGTAAGGTTCTCAGAGTTGGATTATAAGGAAAACTAGGCACCACAGAATGGACACTTTTGAATTTTGGTCCTGAAGAAGACTTTTGAGAGTCCCTTGGACAGCAAGGAGATCAAATAAATCAGTACTTAAAGAAATTGTCAGGCTATCCATTAGAAGGACAAACATTGAAGCTGAAACTTAAACTATTTGGCCAACATAATGAGAAAGACTCATTGGAAAAGATTCTGATGTTGGGAAAGGTTGAAGGCTAAAGGAGAAGAGAACAGTGGAGAATGAGATGGATAGATAGTTTCATGGAAGCAATTAATATGAGCCTGGACAGACTTTGGGAGATAGTAGACAATAGAAGGGCCCTGTGTGCTATCATCCATGGGCTCATGAAGAATTGAATTTTATATTTATATATGCAATAATAATGGAATGACAGCGTCTTGCTGATAAGTTAGGAATTAGTGGGTAATGGCAGTGATACACCCCCCCCCCCAAAAAAAAATGAATGAATGAAAAAAACTTTCTGAGTGCTGGATTTATTTTTCCTATTTTTCTGAACTTTACAAACTTTCACTAAAGTGAGCACTTCTATATATACCATAAAACAGAAAGTTAATATCAAACTGAGACTTTTTTTACAGCTTTAAGTATTTATATACACAGAACTGCACTAAAAGCCTCTACTATCTAGGAGCTCACATTCTTACAGAGATAGACAATATATGGTGAAGGTTTCAGCAGCAAGTCAGATTGAAAAGTCCTGTGGTCATTCAGGTGTGGTGGAAAAACAGGCAACACCAAATCTATTTAACGTTATTTTAATTAACAAAACCAGATGGTTTCTGAAGTTGAACTGTTTGATAAATACTAAGGACTCTGCAGGTTGCTGCAGAGATGGAGAATTTTCTATTCCAGGTCCTCACTAGCTGTGCCTGCCAAGGAAAGATAGTAGGTGGAGGCACAGGTCCTGTCTTCACAAGGGCTATTTCCCAGGACTGTGATTGCTATGGCCAGGCAAGAAAAGGAGTGAAATATACCAGAAACAGGGTGGAGCCAAGATGGCAGAGTAGAAAGACACACAAAGGCAGGCTCTCCTCACACAGCCCATAAAAATACCTGTAGAGAGGGACTCTCAACAAACTTTGGAGCAGCAGAAGTGGAGAACAACGGAGTGGAGGAGATTTCCAGCCTAGGGTGAACCTGAAAGGCCCACAGGAAACATCTGTTGCACCAGACACAGAGCCCAGCCCAGCCTTGACTGATGGGCGTGGCTTGCGGAATCTCCAGTCACAGAATCCCCAGTCCCAGCAGCAGTGAGTTCACAGATCCCTCTATAGGCACCAAAGGTCAATGACTGGGTTTTTTTCAGCTGGCCAGGAAGGGAGAAGGACCTTCCTACAGCTCGAGCCTCAGGCTGCAGCCTCAGAGGCTGCAGCAGGCAGCAGTAGTTCCCATCTCAGCCCCTACAGCAGCCCTCACCCATTGTTGGATTGTAAAACCCTTGGGGGCACTGAGGAGCTAATTATTACCTCAGCCCTGTATAGAAGCCCTGAGGGAGCTGGTCTTTGTCTCAAACTGAACGGTGGCCCTGCCCCTACAGCTTGACTGAATCCCAGCCCCGCCAGTGCTGGCTTGGTGGAACTGGAGGCCAGGTGGCTGTGGAGTGGTAACTGCTAAGATTCTGGGCACAGAAATCTTTCTCTCCCAGACCAGTGTACACACTTGATTGTGCCACCTTGGAGGAACTGAGGTTTTACAGGTCCCCACATTATACCCTACTCTTGACAGAGAATCCAAAGTGAAGTAACTGGTTGGGAAAATGCCCAAAAAAGGGGAAAAAAATAAGACATAGAAGATGACTTTCTTTGTGAACAGATATCTCCTCCCATCGTATTAGATGAGGAAGAACAATGCTTACCATCAGAGAGAGACATAGAAGTCAAAGCTTCTGTGTCCCAAACATCTAAAATAAATATTCAATGGTCTCAGGGCATGGAAGACCTCAAAAAAGATTTTGAAAATCAAGTTAGAGAGGTGGAGGAAAAACTGGGAAGAGAAATGAGAGAGATGCAAGAAAAGCAGGTCAACACGTTGCTAAAGGAGACCCAAAAATATGCTGAAGAAAATAACGTCTTGAAAAATAGGCTAACTCAATTGGCAAAAGAGGTTCAAAAAGCCAATGAGAAGAAGAATGCTTTCAAAAGCAGAATTAGCCAAATGGAAAAGGAGGTTCAAAAGCTCACTGAAGTTCTCTCAAAATTAGAATGGAACAGATGGAGACTAATGACTTTCTGAGAAACCAAGAAATCACAAAACAAAACCAAAAGAATGAAAAAATGCAAGATAATGTGAAATATCTCATTGGAAAAACAACTGACCTGGAAAATAGATCCAAGAGAGACAACTTAAAAATTATGGGACTACCTGAAAGCCATGATCAAAAAAAGAGTCTAGACATCATCTTTCATGAAATTATCAAGGAAAACTGCCCTGATATTTTAGAACCAAGGGGCAAAATAAATATTGAAAGAATCTACCGATCACCTCCTGAAAGAGATCCAAAAAGAAAACTCCTAGGAACATTGTGGCCAAATACCAGAGTTCCCAGTTCAAGGGGAAAATATTGCAAACAGCTAGAAAGAAACAATTCAAGTATTGTGGAAATACAATCAAGATTAACACAAGATCTAGCAGCTTCTACATTAGGGGATAGAAGGGTGTGGAATATGATATTCCAGAAGTCAAAGGAACTAGGACTAAAACCAAGAATCACCTACCCAGCAAAACTGAGTGTAATACTTCAGGGGAAAAAATGGTCTTTCATTGAAATAGAGGACTTTCAAGCATTCTTGATGAAAAGACCAGAGCTGAAAAGAAAATTTGACCTTCAAACACAAGAATCAAGAGAAACATGAAAAGGTAAACAGCAAAGAGAAATTATAAGGGACTCACTATAGTTGAACTATTTACATTCCTACATGAAAAGACAATATTTGTAACTCTTAAAACTTTTTTCAGTATGTGGGTCTTGGTGGAATTACAAACACGCACAGAGCACAGGGTGAATTGAATAGGATGGGATCATATCTTTAAAAAATGAAATTAAGCAGTGAGAGAGAAATATATTGGGAGGAGAGAGGGAGAAATGGAATGGGGCAAATTATCTCTCATAAAAGAGGCAAGTAAAAGCTTTTCAGTGAAGGAAAAAAGAGGGGAGGTGAGAGAAAAAACATGAAGCTTACTCTCATCACATTCGACTAAAGGAATAAAATGCACACTCATTTTGGTATGAAAACCTATCTTACAATACAGGAAAGTGGGGGAGAAGGGGATAAGCAGGGTTGGGGGGGATGATGGAAGGGAGAGCAGTGGGAGGAGGGAGCAATTTGAAGTCAGCACTCTTTGGGAGGGACAGGA
>JAQQSK010010558.1:0-12635 GCA_028658325.1 Potorous gilbertii | reverse complement strand
CCCACCCTCCGCCCCCTCCCCCAAGCAACCAGAGTTATTAGAATCAGCAGCCATTTGACCTGCTTGACCCAGTACACCAGTGAATTTACTGAGTCCTTGTGTTGTGCAAGCAAGGAAGTGACTCATCCATTGGCCATGTCACACCCAGAAGTGAACTCCAGAACCAGGAGAATATTCATCTCCACTAGTCTCCACCTAGGTTAGTACCACAGAATTTGGGGCAGAATTTTTTAAACTTTAGGGCTAATGCCTTCCCTCCCAAACTACCTTGCATTTATTCTCTTTATATTTACTCTGTATACACATATATTTACTTGTTGTCTCCCCTGTTAAAATGTAAGATTTTTGAGAATAGGGATATATTTTAATCTTTTTACTTCTATCTCCAGCACCTGGCATATAATAGGTATTTAATAAATGGTTGTTGATTTTAAAAAAAGGCAGTATGTAATAGAATCATAGTCACAGTTTCATTTACAATCCTCTTACCAATCTTCTTTTTATATGGAAATGTTCCTGTTTGTTGATGACTTTCCATTTCATGATAATTTTTTTTTAAAGTAAGCAACTGCCTGTAGTCTGAAGAATTATAAGAGTAAAGCCATAATAAGGGATAAAGCAAAGAGTAGTGGAGATTTGGTGATGCCCCCATCTGCTCAAGGATACTGACATAGTCAATTGCTGACCAGATAACAAGACAGGCTGATTTACTTCAACAAACATGTAATGAAGACAACCTCCCAAGACTTAAAAAAAAGAGAGATAATTCGCACTTCTAATAATTCACACATACACAAATGATAGTGCCAGAAGGAACCTAGAAAGTTCCTTCTAAAGTTGAGTAACTTTTTAGTTGCTCAGACTGAAGAGACAGGGACTCAACTAAAAATTTCTTCACTGCTGACCTCTGAAAGCAAGGGGTACAGAAGAGAAAAAACTGATTTATTTCCGTTGGGAAGTGAAAGCTGGTAAATTGGTGGAGTGTGAAAGTGAGATTTGGATTTCTAGTCAACAGCTTAAAACATCAGAAGTCAAGACTCCTGGGCACAGAGTGAATATACCTAACCAAGGCTGGTAAGAATGCATCTGTCTGATGTCTTGCGAATCTAATCCAAAAGCCTTTTAACCGAAAAGGATGGAAGAGGAAAAGAGAAAACTGCCTTGTGTAATTATCAGGAAAGCTAGAAATGAGCATATGAAAACATTCTCAAATGAAAACAACTCTTAGGTTTTGCCTCACCCCATGTAAATTGGCAGATGAAAAAATTGTGGGAAGAGTTAATATTGGAAGAACTGTGAAAAGATGAGCTCATTGTTAGGGGAGTGATGAAATTATCTAACCACTCCAGATTTCTATTTGGAATTATACAAAAAAAGTGACTAAACTGTCCCTATTCTTTGACCTAGTGAACTCACAACTGGTCTCCTATTCCAAAGAAGTCAAAGACAGAAACAAAGGCCCAATGTAGACCAAAATATTCATAATAGCATTCTTTGTTGTAGCAAAGAGCTGGAAACAAAAATGGGTGGCCATTGATTAGGACGCGGTTAATTTTTTTTTTTAATTTTTAAAACTGTGGTAGAGGAATATGACTATTATTGTGTAATGAGAACTGAAAGTATAAGGAATTCAGAGAAGTAGAAGATTTCTATGAATTTATGCAGAGTAAAATTAGCAAACTGAGAAAACTATGTATAATGATGTAAACAAAATGATCCAAGAAAAGAAACCAGATTCTGACCATAAAAAAACCAATGAAGGTCCTAGAGAAAAAATGAGACATGTCTCTCCTCCTTGTGGCAGTGAGGTGGGAGAGGGATATAAAGGCAGAATATTGTATATATTTACACACAAAGTTTCCATATCAAATGTTTTTATCCATTTTTGTTCCTTCAGTTCCTTTTTATGGTCTCATGGACTTTTACCATAGGCCCATACTCAGAACTTTTGACCTGCTCTGCTCACAAGTAGTATCTATGTCCTATCCCTGCTCCCAACCCCCAAGTTTCTTGTTTGGGGCCTGGTTCCTGCCCTGAACTTTCCTCTTCATGGATGTCCTAACTCTGGCTGTGACTTCTGATATCAAGAGACTCCACTAGGAATGAGACATGTAGTCCTAAGGCAGTCCCTACTCTCCAGAGGGTATGCCAACATTGATTTGCTCACTCTGCCCAAAGCAAAAGGTAGAGGAAGAAAAGGAAGTATGCATAGGACAGCAAGGTATCAGGGGGTGAGAAGATGGCTAGATTAATTCCCCTAGGGAGCAAAAGGCACAGTCCGTTGGAAGTCTATTCCAGACAAGACTCTTCCAAGTGGAGTGAGGAGAAGAAAGAAAGTGGCATAACAGACAGCAAATTCTTTTACATGACTGGATAGGAAGCATAGTCTGGGGACCATTAGATATACTAGATGAGATGAGTTTGTACTTATCAATCATTCCAGCTCTACTCCAGGGTCAAGTTCCAAACCTCACCCAGAGAGGCTGGCATGATCTCTGGAGGTCTGGTTTAGAAGGTACTGTTCTAGGTGAGGAGTGGGGGACCAATAGCTGACTTTTTTATTCAACACCTTCTCTGCCAACTCCTCTTTGCCTATCCCTTATCCTCCTCCCTTCCCACCCCATCATTCTGGCTATTCCCTTGGTCACAGCTCTGTAACCTATATTCACAAGTCACTACCACTCAGAGTCCTGGTACTGATACAAATACTTCTATCCACAAATGAAAGATTAACCAGGCAACTGACCTTACTGCCGGTTTTTATTGGAAGGAGAGGGGCATGATCTCTAAAGGTCTGGTCCAGAGGGGTGGTTTTCCAAGTGGGGAGTGGGAGAAGGTTAATGGATGTAACTTCTCTCTAAAACATAAAGCCCTCTTAAATTGACTTCAATGACTAATCTATTGATTCTGCATTAGTTACCCACCAAGAGGAGGCTAGTAGGGGCAATCCAGCATGTCTGGAACTGTCAAACATGAGAACTTTATCAAAAGATATGCTTCAAGGATTATCTCAACAATTTAGAAAGTATTGTGAAACTGAGAAGATGGGGAGATGCTCATCTTAAAAATTGAAAATACTCTCCCTAAAAAAATAGGTGTGTCCACATCATTCTGGAGGAATTCTTTTCTCATCTCCCCCTAAAGGAAAAATGAAGTCTATGGAAATGGCCATGCTTATTTACACAGTGTTTTGACAATCTATTCTAAGGGAATATGTGGATTTGGGCTGAATTCACATTCAAATTATGGGCTCCTGCCAGGGAGATGGGCCACTTACTGGAGTACACTCAAGTAAAGGACTTCTTTTGTTCATCCAGTTCCTTTGCCATGAATTGACAGGAAGGCACTTGTTTGGTAAATTGTTTCAAGGACAAAAGAGTGTATATGCCTTATTTACAGCAAATGGCTAGCACCTGGAACAGGCCCACAAACATGGCAGAGAACGCCCAATCCTGTTGCTTCATTCTGTCAACCATTGAGCCGCTTCTGGCCTAACTTCAAGGGCATATATTCCTACTGCCTCACTGCCAGGCAGGCTCCATTCTAGAGGACACCAGGGAGGCTGCAGCAGTTCAAGGTGTGGCTATTGCCCCCTCTCCTGGTGGGTAAGGGTCAAGATGGAGACCCTTAAGGTCAGAGGAGTGACACTAAGCTTGTGTCAGATTGACTCTTCTGTGAAAGCAAAGTAGATCATCTTTTACCTCACTTCTTACCTAGCTTTAATCACTGAATGGGTGTTGCCTCAGATAAAATGAGACCTGGGAAAGACCTTAGCTTAAAAAGGTCAAGGTGTCCCACTGCATCTGGGGCCATCTCTCGTCATCCTGATGTGCATCTGGAGACTGGACTCCAATGACCCTGGAGGAGAAAGTGAGGCTGGTGACTTTGCAGAGCCCTGCCTCACTTAAATGTACTCCAAAGATGTAGATTTCAATGCATCCAAGCCTTCTCATCTTGAGGTGATCTTTTTCATGCCCTCCCCTAAATTCACCACAGGGTGCCTACCACATATGGGAGGGAGGCCCTCCTGGAGTTATTTTACTATGGCAATGATATCCATGGAGAATAAGAGCTATTCACAAATTGTCCCTGGCTGTCATCATGTGACTAGCCTGTCTTTTTTCTTTATGATTTCTTTAATAATGTTTTTAGACTGTTACTCCTTCACAATTCTTTGTTTATAATATATTGCAGCCTGTTCACACTGATCAGGCACTTCTCCATCACCCTTAAGGGGATCTTCAACTTAAATTTTTGGAGACTGTAGTGTTCCATTATTTGGAGACAAACCACCCCACCAGAAGAATATTGTTATCAAAAAGATGGGCCTTTCTTTCAATGTTAAGCTTGGAGCTAATAAAACTTTGTCATTTCCCAAAGGGAATCCAAACTGTTCTCATCTCATTCAATTCTGGCCCCAAGTCATCAATTTCCAATATCTGGACAAAACATACATACGCTGATGGATGAGTTCTATAGATCAGATTGTCCATCTCACTGCATATCACAGCTAATCTTTATTCCACTTTGTTTTCACTTTATGGAAAAGTCTTTTGTTCCTGTATATCCTTTCTTTTTGTTTTTCAATTTCCAGCCTAGTTAAGACAAACTACCTTGACTGATTATGGGTCACATTTAAGAGGCTCTAATAACGTTTTTAATAGTCTGATTACATCCCAACAGAAAATGACTGGTTACCAATATGGGAATTATATCTAAACCAATCATCTAAATATAATCAAATTATGTTCTTATGGCAGCAAAGGTGAAAAATCAGTATCAAATGAGAATAAAAATCTCTAACCTGATCTATCTAAATGAGCTATTGATGCTGAAAAATGGGAGAATGGATAAAAGAACAGATATTAGGCTATTACCATTTCCTAGAGAAGTCTAACAGATGTAAGTTAATTGCCACTATAAAAACACCAAAAGAGCTTGGAAATCACCTTAGTCAATAGCCACTTGATCTCTTTATCACATGGAGAAATATGATGGCTAAGTCAGATATCCATGTAAAAAATAAATTCATCTGCAAAATCTTATTGAAAAGAATGGTGCAATACTGTGAAAGCTCTCACATCCACAGTCCTCCTTCTCCTCATCCTCTTCCTCCTTGCCTCCTCTCTCTCTCTCTCTCTCTCTCTCACACACACACACACACACACACACACACACACCCCATCACATAAAATCTCAGATTTGAAGTGGAATCTAAAGGTTATCTAATCCAACCCATACCAGAAAAAGAATCTACAAAACAACAAATCTGACAAGTGATTACTGAGGCTATATGATTCTAGACTTTGCCTGAATACACCACCACCACCACCACCACCATCCCAAGGAGGAACACAATACCACAATACCACCCATTCTACTTTTGAATAGCTCATTATTAAAAGATGTTTTTTTCCCTTATATCAAATGCATATTTGCCAATTTGATGGTTTTGAGGTGTAACCTCAGAGCTATTTTAAATGGCATTTCTCTAATTGTTGATGACTTGGAGAATTTTTATGTGATTATTGAGAGTCTGGATTTCTTCCTTTGAAAACTGATTGTTCATGTCTTTTGGATCCTGAATCTCATAAATGTGAATCATTCCTTATACAACTGGGATATGAGACCTGTATCAGAGGCACTTACTGCAATTTTTTTCAATTACCTGTTTCTCTTCTAATTTAAACTTCATTTTATTTATTTGTGCAAACCATTTTCAAGTTTGTGTGCTCAAAATTATCCATTTAATTTTGTGATCCTCTCTATTGCTTATCTAGTTTCCATTTTATCTAAAAAATAATTTCTTATTGCTTCTCTACTTTGTTTATGATATCACCCCTAATGTCTGAGTCATATATCCCTGCGGAGTTCATCGTGGAATATGGTATGAGATGTGGGACTATACTCAGGGGTTTACTAGTAAAAACACAAGGCTCTCCAAAAATGTGCACTTTTAAGTTTAATCTACATTTCTTTTCTTCCATCACTTTCTTAAATCTATACAATCAAGAAAACAATAAATCAAATCCTGATTTATAGCATTTGCTGGTTTCCAGGTAAACACTGACACTAATTATGAGCTCTTGTGGCTCCAACACACCCCTGGCTATATCCAGCTTCTGCCAAAAAGCATTCCAGTGTTCCCAGCAGCTTTTCTCAAATAGTGGATCCTTACCAGTCTAACTGGGGTTTTTGTGTTTATTGAACAACATGATATTGTGTTCTCCTGCTCCTAGAAGTTACGCAACTCATTTCTTTATCAACCTATTTTTTCAACCAGTACAAAATTGCATTTTTTAAACTACTGCTCTTTAAAATAATAATAATAAATCACTATACTTTGTATAGTTTGAGATTTGATCATGAGAAGACTTTCTTTGTTGCCATCTTTTTTTCATTATTACCCTTGGGATTCTTGATCTTTTGTTCCTCTATGTGAATATTGGGGTTTTTTTCTACTTCAGTAACCCTTATTAGTAGAGCACTGAACAAGTAAATTAAGCAGTCTTGTCATTTTTATTATATTGGTTCAGTCTACTCATGAGCAATTAACGTTTCTCCAATTATTTAAGGGTCTTTATTTCTTCCAAGAATATTTCACACTTGGATTCATATAGTTTCTGGATGTATCTTGGTAGAAACATTCCCAAATAATTTATACCACCTATAGTTATTTTGAATGGAATTTCTCTTTCTAGCTTTTCCTGTTGGTTTTGTTGGTAATACGCAGAAATGCAGATGACTTAATTTATTTTATAACCTACAACTGTGCTGAATGTATTGTTTCAATTAATTTTTAGTTGGTTCATGTGTTCTAAGTAAATCATATCATCTGCAAAAGGGATATTTTTGTTCCCACTTTGCCTATGCATATTCCTAATGTTTCTCTTTCCTGCCTCATTGCCACTGTGAGCATTTCTAGCCCTATGTTAAAAAGCAGTGGTGATAAAGCATCCTTACTTTATCCCTGATCTTGGTACAAAAGCCTCTTTTGTCTACACAAGACAAAGAGGGCTCTTGGAAGATGGTGGAGTAGAAGGATGGACCTGTGCTAGGTTTCCCCCCACAACCCATAAAATACCTGTAAAAAATTCTTCTAAACAAATTCTAGAGCACCAGAAGCTACAAAATGACAGAGTAAAATGGATTTCCAGTCCAAAATAGCCTGGAAGGCTGATAGGAAAGGTCAATCACACCAGGCTCAGAGCAGAGTGTACCCCAGCCTGGGTCACACAGCATGGACAGGACTGGAGAAGGCTTCAGGGTGTGGAGTCACAGGTAGCAACTGCTGTTCCCAGATTTCTCAACCCACAAATGAGGAAGAGAGTTTCAAAGGTCACTAAAAAAACTCTTTCACTTGGGTGAGAGAGGAGCATGGTCCAAGTCCAGTCCCAGGGCACATGCAACCACTGCAGCAGAGTTCACTTTTGGAGCCCTCAGCCTAAAGGTCCTGGGGTAATTGAGCAGCTGACCAAGTCTCAGTCCAAAGTGGTGGTCCTGGGGTGAGGAAAAGAACTGGCATGGTGGAATTGGTGGTAGGTGGGGAGAGGGAACCCTACTCACAGTTCCAGAGCAGAAAAGAGGGCTTGTGATTGCTCACAGACCAGAGCACAGGTCAGAAGAGGAGTAAACTCCTCTCTCTTGATTGTACCACCTTGGAGGAACTGAGAACTTACAGGTGCCTAAAGATATCTCAGAGAACAGCTGCACAAACCCTCTGCAGCCTAGGATAGTATACCCTCCACTTGACAAAGGACTCAAAAGACAAGTAACTGACTGGGAAAATGCACCAAAAAAGGAAAAAAATAAGGTTATAGATGGTCACTTTCTGGGTGAAAAGGCATTTTCTTCCACCCTTTCCGATGAGGAAGAACAAAGCATACCATCAGAGGAAGACATCAAAGTCAAGGCTTCTACATCCAAAACTCCCCAAAAAAGTATACAATGGTTTCAGGCTATGGAAGAACTCGAAAGGGATTTGGAAAACCAAAAGGGATGGAGGAAAAATTGTGAAGAGAAATGAGAGCAATGCAAGAAAATCATGAAAAGCAAATCAATAGCTTGCTAAAGGAGACTCAAAGAAATGCTGAAGAAAATAATACCTTTAAAAATAGAATAACTCAAATGGCAAAAGAAGTCCAAAAAGCCAATGAGGAGAAGAATGCTTTAAAAAGCAGAAGTAGCCAAATGGAAAAGGAGGTTCAAAAACCCGCTGCAGAAAATAGTTCTTTAAGAATTAGAATGGAACAGATCGAAGTTAATGACTTTATGAGAAACCATGAAATTATAAAACAAAACCAACAGAATGAAAAAATAGAAGACAATATGAAATACCTCATTAGAAAAACAACTAACCTGGAAAATAGATCCAGGAGGGATAATTTTAAAATTATTGGTCTACCCGAAAACCACAATCAAAAAAGGAGCATAGACATCACCTACCAAGAAATTGTCAAGGAAAACTACCCTGATATTCTAGAACTAGAGGGTAAAATAGAAATGGAAAGAATTCATCAATCACCTCCTGAAAGAGATTCCAAAAGGAAAGCTCCTAGGAATATTGTAGCCAAACTCCAGAGTTCCCAGGTCAAGGAGAAAATATTACAAGCAGTTAGAAAGAAATAATTCAAGTATTGTGGGAATACAATCAGGATAACACAGGATTTAGCAGCTTCTAGACTAAGGGATTGAAGGGCTTGGAATGTGATATTCCAGGTCAAAGGAGATAGGATTACAACCAAGAATCAACTACCCAGAAAAATTGAATATAATACTTCAGGGGGAAAATGGAATTTCAATAAAATAGAGGATTTCCAGGCATTCTTGTTGAAAAGACCAGTGCTGAAGAGAAAATTTGACTTTCAAATTCAAGAATCAAGAGAAACGTGAAAAGGTAAACAAGAAAGGGAAGCCTTAAGAAACACATTAAAGTTGAACTGTTTACATTCCTACATGGAAAGATCTTATGTGTAACTCATGAGACCTTTTAGAGGGAATATACATATATATGTGTGTACATACATGCATGCATACATATATATATATAAGTATGTACTGGGTATGTATGTATGTGTATATTATATATGTGTAGGCATATATATATAGATATACATGGGTGTATTTGTGTGTATACACATACACACACATACATAGACAGAGTGCACAGGGTAAGCTGAATATAAAGGAAGAATACCTTAAAAAAATAAAATTTACTGTTGAATGGAATGTACTAGGAGTAAGAGAAAGGGACAGGCAGAATGTAGCAAATCATATCACATAAAAGAGGGAAGAAAGAGCTTTTACAATGGAGGGGAAGAGGGGAGAGGTGAAAGGAAATAAGTGAGCCTTATTCTCATGGGATTTGGCTTAAGGAGAAATAAGACATATTTGATTGGATATTGAAATCTATTTTACCCTGAAGGAAGGGAAGAGGGAAGAGGAGAGGAGAGAATGGAATAAATTGAGGGCAGGATAGGACAGAGGGAAATGTGGTTAGTCTTTTACTACATAACTATTATGGAAGTGCTTTACATTGTTACACATGTATGACCAACATTGAATTGCTTGTTTTCTCAATGACCGTGGGTGGGGAGGGAGGAAGGGAGAGAATATGGAACTCAAAGCTTTAATAATGAATGTTAAAAATGGTTTTAGCATGAATCTGGAAATTAAAATATACAGGCAATGGAGTATAGAAATCTATTTTGCTCTGCAGGAAAATAGAGGGGAAGGGGAATGGAAGAAGGGTGGGTAATTGAAGGGAGGATAGACTGGAGGAAGAGGTGAATGGGGTGCATGCTGTCCTGGGATGGGGAATGGGGAGAGATGGGGAGAAAATTTTGAATTCCAATTCTTGTGGAAGTGAATGTAGAGAACCAAAAAATAAATAAATTATATATTAAAAAAAAGAAAGTTGGCTCTTGGTTCTAGAAATTCACTATATTAAGGAAAACTCCATTTACTCCTATGCTTTCTGATACTTTTAACAGGAATGAGCACTGAATTTTGTCAAAAACCTTTTCAGCTTCTATTGATATGTTCACATGGTTTTTAATTATTCATAATATTAGCATTAATTATACTTAAAAATCTTCCTTATGTCGAGCCAACCCTGAATTCCTAGTATAAATCCAACCTACTCATGGTATATAAACTTTTTAATATGTTGTCATAGTCCATTTACTAATACTTTATTTTAAATTTTTGCATCAGGTATTTATAAGAGATACAGGTCTATAATTTTCTTTGTCACTTTCTCTTTCCCTGCTTTAGGTAGTACGATAATATCTGCATAGTAAAAAGAGATTGGAGGAGTGATTTCTTTTGCTATTAGTGCAAACAGCTTGTATAATAGTGGAATTATCAAAACATTCTTTGAATATTTGATGGAATTTCACTAGGAAATCCATCTGGTAACAGAAATTTTTTTTCCCCTTTTGGGAATTTATTTATGGCTGCAACAGTTTTTTTAATAGTGAGTTATTTAAATAGTGTATTTTTTCTTTCAGTAATGTGGGTCTTTTAAATTTTTCTATCCATCCATTTTCTCTAAACTATCCATTTTATTAGCATATAACTGGGCAAAATAGTTTCCGATAATTCCATTTATTTCTTGCATTGCTGTGAAATCTCCTTTTTCATTTTTGATAATGAATAATTTGGTTTTATTCTCTCTTTCCTGGTTGTCTTTCTTTGAACATTCTCCAGTTTACTCAATGTCTTTCCTGAAATTTGACCCCCAGAATTGAACCTAATTCCAGATATACATAGTCTGGAATAACCTAATATTGAGGAAGGCATGCTACTACTCTGTGATTGCTGATTCCTTTTGTCAATGTTCACTAACCATCCCTTTACTAATTTTCTGATCATTAAAGAGTGGGACTATGAGCTCCCCAGTCCTAAACACTGAGATTGTGTTCAAACAGCCTAAGAATGCATTGGATTTTTTGGTTACACTATCACTCTTTTGACTTACAATCTATGGAATCCCCCTCCACCTTTTTTTCCATATCAACTGCTGTCTAGTCACATGTGCACCTTATTATATTTTGGATAATGAGGTTTTTTTGAACTCAAGTATGAGACTTTACATTTATCTCTATTAAATTGCACCTTATGCATCTGTAATACAAATTTCAACATGCATCTCCATGGACACCCCATAGAGCTTGTGCAAGAGTACATAAATCTGAGACAAACAATGCAGTTGGACAAAGAGCTGGGCCCAAAGCTGAAAAGACAGAGGAGAGCAGGAAATTTCAAAACACTTTTACTAACTCCAAGCTTCCCATAACAACAAAGGCCCATGTTTTCAATACAAACATTTTGCCAATGTTACCACATAGCTGCAAGACCCAGAATACCACTGCCCCCATAGAACTGAAAGTGAGTATCACTCCTGGATCAATGGATATGAGTGGGTATGAGCAGGCTGCAACATATAGCTGAGGAGGAATTTCAAAAGACCTACGGACTGTCATCAAGGGATCATATCATAGAAAGCAAAGATGGTCAATGAAAAGAGGGAGGGTGAGTGAAGGGTCAGAGGGTTCCACCAATACCCTCATCATGTAAGAAGAAATCTAGGAAGGTCTCCATCATTTTGGTTAGGTTTCTTGGGAAGATGTGGATGAGTGTCTCATGGGATAAGTAAGCATGCTTCAAGCTGCATTGTGGGGGGGGGGAACTCCTAAATCAATAAGGTAGAGGATCCATTTGAGTATTTGAAAGAAATTCAGCCTAGTATTCCAGTCTGTCAGGTTTTGAATCTTTACTTTGTCAAACAGTATATTAGGTATCCTTCTCAGTTTTGTTATCATCTAAAAATTTGATAAGCATGCTATCTATGCCTCCAAGTCATTGATAAAAATCTTAAAAAACACAGGACCAAGCATATTGCCCTGTGGCACTCCACTGGAGTCCTCCTTCCAAGTTGACATTGATTAATAACCACTCTTTGGGTCTAGTGATATAACCAACATCCAGCCACATCTCTCCATCTTGTCTACAAATACAAAATGAGACTTGGCCCAATATTTTTCATTAAAATTTAGGCAAATTATACAGTAACCCCATTCACCCCCAAAGGAAATTAAGTCAGTCTGGAATAACTTGATCTTAACAAAGCCACATGAATGCCAATTCCTTTTTACAGATGTTCATTAACCATTAATCCTGGAGGAGGGTGGGGTCTAAATCTGTGGTTTCCTCCATCCACGCAGATCAGCAAATCATCTGCAACTTAGAATCTTAGAGAGTTTCTTAAAACACTACAAGGTGAAGCGATTTGACCAAAGTCACATGGATAATATGTCAGAAGCAGGATTGGAACCCAGGCCTTCTTAACACTAAGGCTGGCCTTCTTTCTACTATGCTATGTAGCTTCTCTTGTCACAAAGACTTTCTCTGATTGCATTTAGATCATGACTTTTATATCTATCTCTTGTCTCCTGTGAATTTCTAGTCAACTATTGCTACTCTTTTTACAATTTATCTACTCTGGATTTTTCTTGAGGGGGCGGAGCCAAGATGGCGGAGTAGAAAGACTCACCTATGCTAGGTCCGAACCCACAGCCCATAGATTTCCTGTAAAAAGAACTCCTGACAAATTCTGGAACAGTGGAAGCCGC
>JAQQSK010010557.1:0-12635 GCA_028658325.1 Potorous gilbertii | reverse complement strand
CCAGTTTTTCCTCCACCTGTCTAACTTGATTTTCAAAATCCTTTTTGAGCTCCTCCATGGCCTGAGCCCATGGGGTATCTATTTCAGATATTTTGGATATAGAGGCCTTGACTCCCATGTCTCTACCTGATGGCAAGCAGACCTCTTCATCGTCAGAGACGAATGGCGGTATTATCTTCTCAAGAAAATAACCATCTATGGTCTTAGTTTTTTTCCCTTTTCTGGGCATTTTCACAGCCAGTTACTCGACTTCTGAGGGTCCTCTCCACCCCAGCCTAGGTCTGCCCAGCTAGTGCTTGGGGTCTGGGATTCAAATGCTGCTCCCCAGCCTCAGGGCTTTTGGCAGCAGGCCTGACTGCTCTTCAATGGGAGCTTATCTGCTGGTTCTCAAGTGGGAGCAGGGCTGCCTCTCAGGCTCAGTTCCATCAGGGGGTTTATGCAGAGATCTCTTTCAATGGAGATGCCACAGAGCCCCTGCCCGCCCCGGGAGTCTCCGGGGGAGCTGCCTCCGCCTCTGCCGCAGCCGCCGGGGGTCCGAGTCCCGGAAATCCCCCACTCCCCTCTCAGCCCGTCTCTCTCACTGACTTGTGGGTCTGTGGGTGGAGGGACCGTCGCAGCTGCGGGAGAATCGGGTCCCTGAAGCCTGCTGGGCTCTGCTCACTCCTCTCAGTGCCGCGTGGCTGAGGCGGGGGAGGGGAGGGCTCGGCAGGGCTCAGCTCCCATCCAGGGTACCTTTGCGGTCGCTTTTTCAGGGCTCTCTGGAATGGAAATCTCCTTCACTGTGTTTCTGCGCAGCTTCCACTGTTCCAGAATTTGTCAGGAGTTCTTTTTAGAGGGAATCCATGGGCTGTGGGTTCGGAGCTAGCAAATGTGAGTCTTTCTACTCTGCCATCTTGGCTCCGCCCCCTGGGAAGGAATTTCTTAAAAGGAGAAGATCTAGAGATGATAAAATGTGACTTTAAGTAGCAACACAACCTACTACATAGAAAGAGTAATGGGCATGGATGAGACTCATGATTAATAGCCTGACTGTATGTAACAGACAATAGAAATCAATTATCTCTACTATTCAGATTTTCACATATGTGATTGTTCTCAATCTTGAGTAATCTAAGTATTTCAGGTTCTACAGAAATACTATAATATATAATCATTCTTCAAAGTTGTTCGTGAAATTCTCACATGATATCCATATTAAAAAAAATGGAGAAACAGGGGATGCATGATAGCCCTATCAGATAAATTCACAAAAGTTTGGACTAATATATATGCATATATATGTGATTATATGTGTATATACATACATGTCCATGCATATATACTTATGTATATGTGTGTATCTCAAAGTTCTACTCTGTGCAAGACAGTATATTAAGTGCCAGAAATACAGATAATGATATAGTTCTTATTCTCAAGGAGATTATATTCTACTAGGAAAGATAAGATAATCAGTAAATTGTCAATAAATAAAGCAATAAATAAAGCAAATCAATAAATAAAACAAAATGTAAAATCTGATGTTTTCTCATGGTAATGAGCTTTAAGGGAAATTTAAGAGACCAGGGGAGGCTTCCTGGTAGAGGAATTACTGGCCCTAGATCCAGGCCTTGAAAGAATATAATATATTACAGGTACGAGGATTATCTGTGTAAATACATGAAAGTACAATAGGGCAGGATAACACCTGTTATTTTTATAACACTTTTATTTCCCAATATTCATGTCCTCATGCCTCCCTCACCTACAGACCATCCCATGTAACAAAGATTTTCAAAAGAAAGATAAAAAATAGAGTTTACCAAAATTAACAAGTCAACCATAACTGACAGAATATGTGTGTGTACACATACATGTATGTGTGTGTATACATATATGTGTATACATATGTATATGTGTGTGCATGTGTGTGTGTTTGTCTGTGTAATGTATCACATTTTGTGTCTTTGTCCTTGGCCAAGAAAGGCAGGAGGTAAATATTTGCAGCTTTTCTCTAGAGCCAAGCTAGGTCATTGTAGTTATAAGTTTTAGTTTCAGTTTTTTTGTTGTTGGTCAGCCACTCTCCCATTTTTGAGAGCTCCCTGCTACCTTTAACTACTCTAGGCCCTCTCCCTCATGTCTCATATCTAATCAACTAACATATTATTTATTCTACCTTACTTCTGCACTCTCTCTCCCTGCTACCTATGATTTAGGCCCTCATTACCACCTTACTTATAAATAAATATATAAACATAAAATACATAATAATGTTCAAATATTTAAAACTTACACTCAAGATTCTCCAAAATCTGGCACCAAACTACATATTTAAACTTTATTCCTATTAACTTCCACAACTCTGTTTTCTAGTCTGAATCAAATTATCACTTCCTCCACCCCACACCTCATCCCTACCCCCATCCTATCCTTAACATGGCTAATGCCTCCCTACCTTAATTTATTGTTTTCCTCTATTTCTTCTGCCAAGGATTTCTCCCAATGCCTCCACTACTCCTACATACATACATGTTGATTTATTGAATCCTTTCAGCTCAGCTTTTAAATTAAGAGTTTTTAACTGAATTTTAAATATATACATGTAAAGATATTATATGGATAGCATATTTCTAGTAATCACAAGAAAATAATAGTTGACATCTATATAGTGCTTTAAGATCTGTAAAACATTCTCCATACAGTATCTTATTAGATCATCACAAAAATCCTATGAGCTGGGTACTAAAGGTATGAAGCCCAGAGTGATCATGTGAATTGTTCACTGTCATACATTCAGTCAAAGCTAGGATTTGAACCAAAATCCCACGTGACTTCAAATTCAGAACTCTTCATACTACATCATGACTTCTACCTCAAATAAAAGATACTTGATGCAATTTGATGAAATAGATACATGCACCATCAAAATAAAGCCCTTGAAGGTAAACTCGCCAATTGACTGTAAATCAGTAGAACTCATTGAAACTATGTGTGATAACAGAAGTTCATTCATCAATTTTTTCACTATACTGAGAGAGACCTATCTCATTCTATTTTCTTACCAGAATATTGCATTTAATAGAGAATTTTCCTGTAGTCCATATTAAAAATTATTTCTTGAAAGAACCCTAATTATGGAATGAAGTTATCAGTTCATAGATTGAATTTTTTACTAACTTGAATTGATACTGTTTTTACAGATATACTGTAAGGAATTTTCACTTGTGGTATATCAGAATTATTTTCAAAGAACAAAACAAAACACCAAGGCATTGGAATCAGAAAAGAAATACATTGATCTCTAGGCATAGATACAATCTAGGCTAGTTATCAATCCAGTAGTGATAGCATGAATTTTATCTCTGATATTTCATGTAAAAATCCCCAGAAAAGTAAAACAATAGCTCAGAAAATAAGTTTTAAGGAATATTTTAATGAATCAAGAATGGGTACTCTTTAAGAAACTTAGTACTTCAGAAATGATTACTTCAAAAAAATATTTTTATAGCATTTACCTAAAATAAAAAGTGAGGAGGAACATCTAAGTGTGCTATTGACATAATTAACATTTTAAAATTCCATGTGTGCATGAACTATAGAAATAGAACAAGAATATAATTATAATCTATATTTTGATCTCTCCCTTCCTCAGTTAGTCTCTGTAAAGTATATTAACAAATGTGTTTTAATTTCCTTAAAGAGAACCAAAATCCTGTCCCCTTACCTTGTGCAGCACAAATAGTCCATAATAAAAGGAAAATAATCTTTACTGGAAATCTCATTTTTTGCACGTGGAAGTAAGACACATTTAGGACCTAGAAATTACTGATACCGTGTGATGCTCTCCTCTGAGTGCTCCAAGTGAGACCTTGTTTAAAACAGAAGTTGAAAATATGCTGCCTGAATAAAGTCCACTAACTAAATGTCCCACCTACTAGAAACTGGAACAAAGCTAGGGGAAAAAACCCAAAAATAAACAACCAACAAATATCAAACCACAAAACTCAACAAGTATTTTGTTCCTTGCCAGGTTATGAACAGAATTCTCCATGTCCTCCCACTCACTGTTAAAGTTGTGACCCCCACTCTAATTTGTCATTAAAAATACAGGCATGTTCTCACTTGGATTATTTTCAAGTTCCCAGACTGTGCAAAGAAGTAAAGAATACTGTCTATATGTACCCCACCTCCCATTTACTGAAACTAAATAACTGCTCATTTAAACATATACAAAAGGGGAGGAGGTAGTAAGAGGAAGAGAAGAGAAGTAAATAGGTTTTTTTTTAATCTTTCATTTACAGCCCTTCAGAATGGCCAATTCTTTCACAATCAACTCAGTTTGTGTAAACTTTGCAAAGAGTGCAATTCTGACCCATGCCATTACCTCCTTCTTTAGCAATCCATTAATTTTATTCCCCACCCCAGTAACATTATATTTGTTTGTAAAGCAACTGATTCCTCCCAGTCCTAACAAATTAGTGTAATAATCTAAATCATGGAAAAGAGAGAAATCAGGGCTGCTAAAGATTCTGGACTAAAAAAAATCTGACAAAACTGGTTCTTTTTTCTTTTTCTCCATGCAGTATAATTCTGTGTTTTATTCCCCAGGCCAATGTGCTGTATATTTTTTTCAAGTTAGGTGAAGGTACTTCATTGACTATATTACTTGAAGGAAAAAAGCCAGGCAACAAAAAATATCTTATGGGAAAGTAAGTCATATTTGAAATCTCACCTATCCCTTGATATTTTTAAATAATGCTCTCCAATGACTCCTATTTTAACATAGTATGTTCATTCCAACTTTTCACTTGCCCTTCTTAAATTGCCACCTTAGTTTTGCAATTATCTCTAAAGCTAATAACAGTGTAATCTTGACTGTATACTCATAGAAAGCCTTTCCTAATCTCTCTGAAGTTTAGTGTTTTCCCTCTGTTGATTATTTCTTAATAAACTGCCAAGCATTCAAGCTCTACTGCAGAGAGCACAACTGCAATGGACTGGTCATGTTACACAAATGCCAAGTTGCCTATAAGACTGTTTTATGGAGAACCCACACAAGGCAATTGCTCATATGGTGGTAAGAAATGATACAAGGATACACTCAAGGTCTCTCTGAAGAACTTAGTAATTAATCATATGACATAGGAGACTCTGGCACAGGACCATCCAACATCAAAGAAAGTGCTGTGTTCTGTGAGTAAAGCAGGACTGAAGTGCTCAAAATAAACACAAGATGCACAAATTTAGAGAATCCACCCCAAATGTTCACATCCTCCATATGTGTAGGACCTGTGGTAGAGCAATCTAAGTTTGTACTGGTCTGATCAGACAAGGTCCAATACACTATAAAGACTTTAATATACTGATGTCATTTTAGTCCTCTTTTAGAATGAAGAACCACTAATTATGTCACCTAACAACTCTTTAGTGTTTTAAGAAAATGAAGTTTTTATGCTTAATTAGGAGGAAGATATCCCATAAAAGCTTGACCCCAATTTAATTTTACAGAGTTATGAAAGTAAAAGAAGAGAGATTTGATATTCCTGGAGAATTTGTTAAGCTGCCTATTTTGAGCATCCTATATTTAGGAACTTTTCCTAAAAAAATCCAGTGATTGGGGGAAAAATGAATAATACCGATTGACACAATTAGGATACTGTAACTTTCCTTCTGAACCCTGTACTTGAAATTGTGATGTTTGTGAATCTTTCTGATAGCCATCCTTGAAAGCAAATTCAATAGTACTTCTGGTTTCAATATATTGCTTTTCATATTTTGTCCAACTCAGTTTTATATTGTTTTCCTTTATGTTTTCTAAGGTTACTATGCATGGTTCTGCAATACCAAGGAAAAAGTTAACTAGTTATAACATATGAATTGAATATATGGAGTAGTATGATGCATTTTAAAAATAAGTTAAATAATTTAAAAAGTAAACATGAGATGCCTCTAATGACTACTGATTCATCACTTGTGTTCTTTTTACTCCAGAGCTGGCAAATGCCTCAGGGCCAGCCAAAACAAAGTATTGGAAGATAATTTCCAATTGAAAAATACTTAACAAAATAAATGAAAATAGAACATAAGTAATGGTAAAACATTGTTTTCTAAGATACTATGCATCAGCAGGGATCTAGATAATGTTTAGCAGCACCCATTTCTAAGAGAGTTTCAAACCACTGAGATTCCCTGCACTAAAATTGTATTCTAAACACATCTAGACATGATGGTGGGGCTGACTACTTCCCATCTTGACATGTCACTTGACTGAAACCTTCCATTTTATAAAAGGATTGACATTTGTATGTCACTGTTGATCCCGAGTAATATTTCTCTACTAAAAAGTCAGTGACATCTCCATGGGAAGTAATTGGAGGTTTTCCACATTTTGCTGCTGTTTCTAAAAAAGAATGTTTTTACTTGGGAAAAGATGGAATAAATATATTGGAGATCAATGAAATGGTTGAAGCATTCCAAGAAAAAGAATCAGTGTATTAATGTACTATTACAATTGCTAATGTACTAAAAGGTTTGGAGAATATGCACTGTCTTGGAAGAGATTAGTTGTAAACAGATACCTTTTTAAAAGGATTAACCCTAGGCACAGTAGATTTCTTAATGGTCAAAGATTAAATTGCTTACTATGTAGTGATTACTAAGATAAGAAAGTAGAGTAATAATCAATCAGCAAACATGCATTAATAACCTTTGGAGTCGGAGGCACTGTGTTCAGTGTAAAAGACAAAGGTAAAATACTTCATGCCTTCAGAGATGTTACCTTCTATTAAAATAGACTATAAGTGTGTGTGTGTGTGTGTGTGTGTGTGTGTGTGTGTGTGTGTGTGTATATATATATATGTGTGTGTGTGTGTGTGTGTGTGTGTGTGTGTGTGTGTATTAGTTGTTCAGTCCTTTCAGTCATTTCCAACGTTTTGGGACCTTATTTGAAATTTTCTTGGCAAACATGCTGAAGTGGTTTGCCATTTCCTTTTCCTGCTCATATTATAAATGAAGAAACTGAGAGAAACAAGGTTAAATGACTTGCTGAGGGTCACACAGTTAGTTAAGTATCTGAGGCTGGATTTGAGCTCAAGTCTTTCTGATTCCAGGCCCCACACCCTTGTGCCACCCAGCTTCATATGTGTATATGTATACTTATATGTACACAAATATAAATACACATATGTGTGTATATATGGTATATATATTATATATATATGTACACACACACACAATTTAACATACAAATTTAACCAACTTAATTACAAACAAATGACTTTCACTAGATTTACCTGAGTCCTAGTAGACTTTTCAGTGGTCAAAGTTTAAACTGCTTTTAAAACTAAGACAAAGAAATGGACTAATGTTTATTCAGACAGCCATGTGATATAGTAGTGCTCTTTTCAATGAAGAAAAATATAAGGGATCAGTATGGATGAGGTTACATGGGCCATGTTGGTTCTTTCAGTGGGCAGAAGTTCAGCCTGACTTACTGGTACATTTGGGCAAAGAGTTTCATCTCTTAGCTGACTATGTGTCCCTATGGGTATTACTATCTGTGCTTCTTTATCTTGGACTCACTGTTTCAGTTCTATACTTTGTATCCTCATTTAGATTATGAAACCCTGGAAATCAAGGGAGTGTGTCTTCTATTTAGCACTATAAGAAAACAAACTACAAATACAGTATGATTTCAAGACTGTCATAAGGAACTATTTGACTAAAGATCTCCACTAATTTGAAACTGAAGTTCCATTAGAACTACTTCTTTGTGTTTGAGAACAAAGGCTGAGGAATTGCTTCATGTAGAACTCTTTAAGTATGTATGCTTTCTGGAAGTAAAAGAGAGAGGGGGAGGAAATGTCTAGAACCAGGAACACAGACTAAGGACAGAAAACCTAGAAGAGTTGCAATTTCCCAAGGTTTTTAACCCAGAAATGGCATGATCAGATTAGTACTAATATTAGCAAGATTTCTTGGGTAACCACGTAAGTGTTGGATTGTCGTGAGGGAGAGAGTGGAGGTGGGAACACCAAATAGGAGGTTTTTCTAATGGTTAATGGGAGAACAGTAGAACCTCACATGTATTTAAAATGCAGTATTTAGGGAACTATTCCACAGTTTTTGCTTGTCTAACCCAAAGGAGTGACTTCAATGGTAGAATGTGGATATTTTGACAAATCTGAAATTTCATATACCATATTTATGGGCATGCATAGTTCAGGTAGGTGGTACCAAGGATTGAGGGCAATGCATCTTAACCTGGAGTCCAGAATCCATAGATAGATAAATTTCAGGTGATCTCTGAACATGAATGGGGAAATATTGCATTTGTTATTTTCCACTATCTTCTAACTCAAACTTAGCATTTCCTTCAATTATGAATGTGGGTAGCAAACCATTATTCCAAGAATAGGGCCAGACTGCCTAGTAAGTCCATGACACACAAAAAAAGGTTAAAAATTTCTGTCATAGGGTGACAGTAGTGAGAATAGAGAGGAATAGATAGTTTAAGAGGTAATATAGTGGTAGAAATCTAGACATGTGCTAGGGGCAGATCATATCTGCTAATGGGAGCTAAATTTTTTTAAATTTTCAGTATAAACATTTTCACCTGGGAAATTGGCAAACACTACAAATCAGTGCCAGGTTTAATATTTTGTTGAATAGATAAGAAAGTGATGAAATATACTAATAATGCAGATGAAATTTATAAGTGAATTATGTTTCTTTTTTTTAAAAGAGAGGCAAGTATTACCAATTTAATAGCACAGCATTGGGTAGAAATGACACAACATAATAATCAATATGCGGGGTGGTTCCGTGGCACAGTGTATTGAATGGTGGGCTAAAAATCAGGAAGATCTAATTGTGTTAGAGTTGGTTGATGATTGTTAAGGAAATTTTAAAAACTCTAGTTTTTCCAAAATTGGATAGTTTTGATATTCTTCAGTAAAATTCAGTAGAAAAAATACATAACATTCACAGTAAGAGCACCTGACCTGAAATCAGGAAAACAAAAGCCTATCTTCATACACTTACTAGTTATGTGTTCCTGGGCAAGTCATGTGACCTCTCCATCTGTTCTGTAAAATAGAGATGATTATAGCATCTACCTTCCCATGTTATTGTGATGATCAAATGAAATAATGTTTGTTAAGTGCTTTGCAAAACTTTAAAGAACTATTCAAGTGCTAGGTATCATCCTCATCACCACCACTAAAAAGTTCCCAGAAATAAGAATATTGAGGAAGCTGAGATATGAAGCACATATGGTGCATACATTTCTATAGTGACCTGGCAGAGGGTTGGAAAATACCAATCAAGGTGTCAATTTGCAAAATGAAGCAACATCTCTAAAATATCTAATGCCTCCTTGGGTATGCATTCCTAAAAGAGCAAAAATAAACATCTTCCTTCAAGAAGAACCAGTACTTTACCTTCCTTCTCCCCACCCCATCCCCGTTTTTGTCTTATCTGATTTGATCTCAGAGTTGATCTCAGTTTATATTTTGTTCAGTTTTATCTCTTTTCACAAAATTATTTTATAAAATAGAACTTTGTACTACCCAAAGTAATACAGTTCAGCAGCTTACCTTGAGCTATACAGATAATGCAGAGGTTTGGATGAAAAAAGGAAGTAAGTCACTCCATTTTAGGGCTCTTAAGAATCTTTAATACCTCATGTAAGCTTTGTAATTTTGATTTTGCTGTCATCAGTTCTTATCCAAACTTGCTTTCATACATGAAAGGTCAGGGAACAAGCCCATTGGTGATGTAAGAAAAGGGAGAAAGGATGATAGAGATGTAGGACCCTATCACCTCCCTGTCAATATCCAACTTAAGAAAGAAAACAGTTGAGTACTTTTCCCTTTGTCTTCTTCTTAAACTTCAGTAATTTTCTCCAATTACGACATGATCTATGGGTTATTGATAGTCCTTCTTTTTGAAAGGGAAATTATTTGGGCCAAGCATGTTAAAAAGTTCATATTTAAATTACTGCATAATTTCAGTTTGGGTAAGATGAAGAAGCAGTGTGATGCAGTGGATGGAAAGGTGGCCTTGGAGTCTGGAAAAACTGGGTTTAAGGTAGACCTCTGATACACATTTCCTGTATGACACAGGGAAAATCACTTAACTTCTCAGAGCTCGTCAAGTTTCAAAATAAACTTGAGAACAGTTGCTACTCTGCACAGATAGATAGTAATATTGGCTAATATTTATATAGCTCTTATTATATACCAGACTCTCTGCTAATCTCTTTACAATAATTATCTCATTTGAGCCTTAAAACAACCCTGCAAGGAAGTGACTATTCTTATCCATATTTTTACAGATGAGAAAACTGAAATTAGATGAGTTGCCCAGAATCATGCTACAAATAAATACATGAGGCTAGATTGAAACTCAGCTTTCCCCTGACTTAAAGTCCACCACTCCCTCCACCGAGCCATTGTTGGCCAGTGAAATCACAAATGTGATTAAGGGTAGGGATGAGGAAACCAATTCATTAAACAAATTGGAGTTTTTTCAATCACCTAGCTAGAACTTATTTTTGCCTTAATCCAAATCTTCCCTGTCATGACACACAAGAATAAGTTAATCATGAAACTTTGATTCTCCTTCTGTGGCTTTTACACGTTGGGGATTGGGCATTTTGAGTTATGCATATGAAATCAGATTTGCCTCTGCAGTGATTAAAAACAGAGCAAAGGAAATTAGAAAGCAAAGGTCTATTGGGCAAGTGTAGAGGATTATGGGAGGTTAAAACAGCATAGAAATAAGACAGTGGGAAATGTTGTTTCTGATAAATTGTAAATAAAAGTAGAATGGAGTCTATGTGTCTTGTTAATCATATTAGAATTATGTGGCCCAATCTCCTTTTCAAAGTCTTCTGCTAGAATGGATGTTAAATCAATGGTACAGACAAAACCATCTTTAGGACCTGGAAAACCAGACACATCTCTCCAGGTCTTGTCTTCTGCTTTGATTAGGGAGACATATCTCTCCAGGTCTTGTCTTCTGCTTTGATTAAAGGAGAGTTGAATATATGGATCTAACAGCAGTTCGTGCTAAGAGAAAAGCACACCTAAGGGTCCAATATATTTAATTAGACTGAAAATGCCTCAGTCATCAAGACAAAGGAAGTAGAAGGGGGTCTTCCCCTTCTATAAATGCCCCTCAGTCTGTATGTTATCATTAGTGCAAGTTCCTTGAGGGAAGAACCCTTCTCATGTATGTACTCAGTTTCCCAACACCTACTACAATGTCTAGCAAATAGGATGTGTCTAATAAATGCTTGTAAGTCAATTGAGTCTTCTATCCTTCCAAGCTACTTAGCTATTAAAATGTTATATGTGCTTGTGGTGGTTGATATAGGGGTCACATAGTATGAGCCCTGAACTCCTAGTGATGTCCCTAGAAATATCTCAGCTAAGTAAAAGCATCTTAAGATGACTCTGCTATATCTGACAAGTACAAGATGTTTGGGAATATCATGTTGGGTTTGACTCCTTAGCATTTCCAGATTATCAGAACCTTGACTCTTTTGAAACCAAACTAAATGAAGCAATATTGAATTTTAGGTAGAGTGATATAAAAAATTCCTATGAAAAATATGCCCTCATGTTTTCTTCTCTAAATTTTGTTTTTAAGTAACTGAACTATTGGTAGGAGTACTCCTATGAATGAGACCAGACAGCTACCTAAGTACTCTGGAGATATTTAGTATGCTGATACAATATTGAGCACACATACACACACACACACTCACACTATTGCACATATCTGTATAATTTTATACATGTATGTATATATGTATATATATGTCCACAAATGCATACACACATCTATACACATATATTATCTACTTCAGAAACAATAGTCTATTAAAATGATCTAGACCAACAAATTTATACTAATTTTTAAAATCAGTTTTTTACCTTTGTGAGATTTAAATGCTGGTTGTAACTTTTACCTGTATGAGGAAAATGTTAAAGTCACAGAAGAGCAAATTGGCTAATAAAAGTGAGGTGACGCCTGGCACATGCTCCCTATTGCTATTTGTAAGCATGAATACCACCAAGCAGTCTTTAATTTGGAGAGGGCTATTAAAGGGAGATCTGTTTAGTTTGCTGTTTAGTTTGTCGCCTTCTATGTTTTTTTTATATATAAATTTATTTATTTAACTTTTCACATTCATTTTCACAAGATTATGGGTTCCAAAATTTTCTCCCCATTTGTCCCCTCACTCTTCCCCAATACACTGAACATTCTAATTACCCATATCACCAATCTGCCCTCTCTTCTATCATCCCTCCCTTCCCTTACCACATCTTCTCTTTTGTCCTGTAGGGCCAGATAACTTTCTATTCCCCATTACCTGTATATCTTATTTCCTAGTAGCAAAGAACAATACTCAACAGTTGTTCCTAAAACTTTGAGTTCCAACTTCCCCCCATCCCTCCCTCCCCACCCATTCCCTTTGGGAGGGCAGGCAATTCAATATAGGCCACATCTGTGTAGTTTTGCAAGTGACTTCCATAAGAGTCGTGTTGTGTAAGACTGACTATATTTTCCTTCATACTATCCGGACCCTCGTTGTTTCTATTCTCTCTTTTGTTCCTGTCCCTCCCCAAGAGTGTTGACTTCACATTGCT
>JAQQSK010010556.1:0-12635 GCA_028658325.1 Potorous gilbertii | reverse complement strand
CTTCTCTTCCAGAGCCATCTGAATCCAGGGACCAGAATATTCATCAGGATGACTGGAGATGACCCAGGATGAGGCAACTGGGGTTAAGTGACTTGCCCAAGGTCACACAGCTAGTGAGTGTCAAGGGTCTGAGATGAGATTTGAACTCAGGCCCTCCTGACTCCTGCACTGGTGTTCTATCCACTCACCACCTAGCTGCCCCATTTGGAGGGAATAAAACTTACTTCATAACCAAAACCATATTGTGTCCTGTCTTTTTGTGGCAAGTACATGCTATTAACTGGCTACTATATTACACAAAGAATATAGATACACATATTCATAAAGTACATTCAAGTCAATGAATGAATATGTAATAGTCACTTAGCTATTGGAACCCAAGTCTCTGACTACAAGTCCAGAGTTTTGGGTTTTTTTATTATACAATGTATAAAATATATAACTGGATAAAAAACAATGACGTGAACACTGGTAGAAGATTTTTAAAAGACAGACATTAAAACATCAATTCTTTCCTTAGATGACAGTTGTGGGGAAGAGAAAGAGGGTACAGGACTGGAGCCAAAACAGAATACAGAGCTCCATCTTTAATAAAGTGTAATTTAATCTTTTTGGAAAGCAATACTATAGCTCATAAAAGAATAGGTAGACTCAAGAAGAAATTAAAAGATTTTGTGGGGAAAAAAACCCCTTTTGACTTCTGTGACTTAATTCTTGCTTCTGTTTTCTCTGAATCTTATCTGCTATTTATTCACACACTTGTGTCACAGGGTGAGATATGAGAGACAAGAGGAAAAAGGCATTCATCTCTATTGTGGGCATATGTGGCTGCTAAAATGATAGAATCCTACAAATCAGAAAGGGAAATGCTACTGATTCGCTCCATTCTTGGAAAATTTTGGCAGGATTTTTCTTTGGATGTGATTGCTGGTGCCTTCTGTCTGCATCATGCTCACAGGTCCCAAGTGGTGGGGGAATTCCAACTTTCTCTCTGAACATCACAGTCTAAGCAAATTCATCCATAGGGAATTGGGGGTGGGGTGGGGGGATGCTTTCTATTCTAGGTACAGTTTCCACTTCTCAGTTTAATCCTATTATTTTTAATTATGCCTTTCAAATCAGCCTCTATAATTTCCTTCTCTTATTAGAATTTCCAAATACCTAGAGAAAGTTTACATTGCCCCTCCTTAGTAATTATTTAGTCAAACTAAAGTGCTTTCTCCTCTTTCATCTCCTCTCTTCAAAAAAGGGCTATTCAATTAATGCTTTTGGTTTAGTGTGGTTTGGGGGGTGGGCGTGGTTATGGCTTGAATTTTCTTACATTGATTTCTTCAAAAGAGATCAACATAGTATAGTAGAAAAGGCACTGGACTTGGAGTAAGGAAGACCCACCCAAATTCTGCTTCTAACAAATACTAGACAAGTGACCTTGGGTAAGTCACTGCCCTTCCCCAGTTTTAAGTTTCCTCATCTATAAAATAAGAAGTAGATGATCCTAAGGCATATTCCTGTTCCACAAATCTATTCAATGGTTTTATTCCAGTTCAATAAGCATGTATTAAGTTTCTACTATACACAGAACATTATAGTGAGTCATGGAGGGAATAAAAAATTTAGATAAGATAGGATTCTTGCCCTCATGGAGATTACTATCTAATAGGAAGACAGTACATGCAAAAATAACTATAGTACAAGACCACACATAGTAAATTCTTTAAAGAGATGCAAAGAAAGGCCTATGTGAGGTTTAAGGGGGAGAGAGGTCATTACAGAGGTAGAACATTAAGGAAATTCTCCTGGGCCAGGGAGTTGCTGTAAAGGGACATCAAACTTACCTGAGATGGAAAAGGGAGAGGAGGAGAAAGAATAGAAGAAAGGAAATGATTCCTTTCTCTAGTAACAAAACTTCCAATGGTAAACAGAATCAGGATATTCCAGGAGAGCCATCCAGATGGGTGGGTGACTGAGGAGTCATGACTACGCCTAACCTTCTTTCATCAACTCAAAGCAGCAATAAATGTGCCAAGGAAAGTAAAAGAGAACCATTTATTTTTTAAGTTTTATTATTTATTTTTACCATTCTTTTAAAAGGTAGTTTAGTTCCAAATTTTCTCCTTCCCTCCACTCCCTCTCCCACTCATTGAGAAGGCAAGCAATATGTCAATTATACATGTGAAATCATAGAAAATATATTTCTATATTAACCAGGTTGCAAAAAAGCAATAAAAATAAAGCAAAAAAATTATAATTCAATTTACACTTAGAGTTCATCAGTCTTCTTTATGGAGGTGGATAGTAATTTTTATCATGACTCCTTTGCAATTGTCTTGGGTCATTGTTCTGATCACAGTAACTAAGTTGATCATCCTTACAATACTTCTGTTAGTGTGTACAATGATCTCCTGGTTTTGTTCATTTCACTTTGGATCAGTTCATATGGAATTTCCTGAGTTTTTCTGAAACCATCCCTTTCATAACTTTTATACCACAATAGTACTCCAATGCAATCATATACAACAACTTGTTCAACCATTCCTCAGTGGATAGACATCTGCTCAGTTTTCAATTCTTTGCTACCACCAAAAGAGCTGCTATATTTTTGTACGTATAGGTCTTTTCCCTCCTTTTTCTTTGATTCCTTTGGGATACATATCTAGTAATGTCATAGCTGGGTCAAAAAGGTATGTACACTTCTATAGTCTTTGGGGAATAGTTCCAAACTGTTCTTTAGGATAGAGGGACTGATACACAACTGAACCAACAGAGAATCAGTGTCCCTGCTTTTCTACTTCCCCACCAACATTTGTCCTTTTCCATTTCTGTCATGTAAGCCAATTGGACAGATGCAGTACCTCAGAGGTAGTATCTCAGAGTTGTTTGAATTTTCATTTCTGTAAACAATAGTGATTTAGGGCATTTTTTTCATATAGCTTTGATATCTTCTTCTGAAAATAGTCTGTTCATATCCTTTGATCATTTATCACTTGGAGAATGACTCTTATTTTATGAATTTAACTCAGTTCTATGTATATTTGAGAAAGGAGGCTTTTACTACATAAACTAGCTATAAAAATTCATTCCCAGTTTCTTGCTTTCCTTCTAACTTTGGCTGCATTGGTTTTGTTTACACAATTTTTTAATTTCATGTAATCAAAATTACCTGTTATACTTCCTGTGATATCCTTGATCTTGTTTGGTCATAAACTCTACCCTAATCCACAGATATGGCACATAAAATTTTCCATGCTATTTATGTCTAAATCATGAGCCCATTTTGACCTTATTTTGGTATAAAGTGTGAGATGTTGGTTTATGTTTACTTTCTGCCAAATTGCTTTCTGGTTTTCCCAGTATTTTTTTTTGTCAGTGAGTTTTGCCCCAAATTTTGGATCTTTTGGTATGTCAAATGCTAGATTACTATAGTCATTTACAACTATGTATTGTGTACCTAATCTATTTCACAGGTCTGTCACTATTTCTTAACCAGTAACAGAATGTTTTGACAATTAGTACTTTGTGACTTAACTTGAAATCTGGTACTAGTAGGCTGCCTTCCTTCATATCCTTTGTTTTTCATGGATCTCTTGATATTCTTGACCTTTTATCTTTCTAGATAAATTTTGTCACTATTTTTCTATATCTACAAAATAATTCTTTGGTAGTTTGATTGGTATGGCATTGAATAAGTAAATTAATTGAGGTAGAATTGTTCATTTTATTATATTGGTTTGGCCTATCCATGAGCAAAGAATATTTCTCCATTTGTTTACATGGCTTTATTTGTGTAAAAAGTATTTTGTAATTGTGTTTGCAGAGTCCTGAGTTTGTCTTGGCAAGTAGACTCTCAAGTATTTTATATTATCTGAAGTTATTTTACATGGAACTCCTCTTTCTGCCTCTTCTTGTTGGGTTTTGTTTTAATATGTAGAAATGCTAATGATTTATGTAGGTTTATTTTATATCGTGCAACTTTCCTTGTTATTTGTTCCAACTAGATTTTCAGTTGATTCTCCAGGGTTCTCTAAGTATAGCATTGTATCATCTGCAAAAAGTGATAGTTTTGTTTCCTTGTTGTCTGTTCTTATTCCTTCAATTTCTTATTCTTTTTTATTGCTATAGCTAGTATTTCTAATATAATATTGAATAATAGTGGTAATAATGGACATTCTTGTTTTACTCCTGATCTTACTGGGAAAGCTTCCAGTTTATCCCAATTAGAGATAATGCTTGTTTTTGGTTTTAGATACATTTTATTTATAATTGTAAGAAAAGCTCCATTTATTCCTATGTTTTCTAGTGTTTGTAACAGAAATGAGTGCTATATTTTGTCAAAAAAAAACCCTTTTTTTCTGCATCTGTGGAGAAAATCAGAGGGTTTTGCTGTTTTTGTACTGATGCAATCAATTATGCTTATAATTTTCCTCATACTGAACCAACTTTGCATTCCTGGTATGAATTTTACCAGATCAAGGTATATGATCTTTGTTATATTTGTTGTAATCTCCTTCCCTTGTACTTTATTTAAAATTTTTACATCAACATTCATTAGGGAGATTAGCCTTTAGTTTTCTTTCTCTGTTATTTTTCTCCCTGGTTTAGGTAACAAAACCATCTTTGTGTCATATAAAGAACTTGATAGCACTCCTTCTTTACCTATTTTTAAAATAGCTTACATAGTATGGAAATTAATTGTTCTTTAAATATTTGATAGAATTCACTTGCAAATCCATCACTTCCTGGTGATATTTCCTTAGGGAGTTCATTTACAGCTGGTTCAATTTCTTCTTCTAAGATACAATTAATTATTCTATTTCCTCTTCTGTTAATCTGGGGGAAGGGGTTATATTTTTGTAAATATTCATCCATTTCACTTAAGTTGTCAGTTTTACTGGCATATAATTGGGCAAAATAACTCCTAATAATTCCTCTAGTTTTGTTTTCATTGGTGATGTATTTACCCTTTTTATTTTTGATAACGATAATTTGATTTCCTTTCCTAAAATCAAATTATCCCATGGTTTGTTTTTTGTTTGTTTGTTTTTGTTTTATAAAACCAACTCCTAATTTTATTTATTAGTTTATTTTTAAAATTTGAGTTCATTGATCTGGTGTTCTCTTTTTTTGACTGATGTGTTCAGAGATAAAATTTTTCCCCTAAATACTGTTTTGACTGTATCCCACAAATTTTGGTATGTTGTCTCACTGTTGCCATTATATTATTGACTGTTTCTATGATTTACTCTCTGACCCACTCATTCCTTAGGATTAGATTATTTAATTTCCAACAAATTTTAATCCATGCTTCTAAAGTCCTTTACTGAATGCAATTTTATGACATTATGGTCTGCAAAAGGTGCATTTATTTAATACTTTTGCTCTACACATTTATTTGTGAGTTTTTTATGCCCTAATATGTGTCAATATTTAAGATGGTCTCATGAACAGCTGAGAAAATGGTATATACCTTTGAGCAAAAAATTTTTAAAGAAGAAAGGGAAGAAATCCTGCTTGGGGAAAAAAAGAGAAATTGAAGAAATGACTAAATAAAAAAGGCACTAATAAATGAATAAATGTCATGGAATAAAAGCAAGTCAATAAAAATCTCCAGAAAGAAAGAATATTACAAAAGCAACAATCAGACTCCTAGAGGATAGAGTGGATTTACTATAAGAACCTTCAGAATGCTTTTAAAACTCATTAAGAAGTATAAAGGAAGGTTTGGCATCTACCAAAAAAGTATTGAACAAACACAAACACATGAACATGAGGCTCTGTAGCTTGGAACACTTTGTGAAAAACTTGAGTGGAATAGAGAATTGCCTAAATAGAGAGGACTGTAAAAAATAACACTGGCTATTTTGATTACATAAGATTAAAACTTTTTTGCATTAACAAAACCAATGCAGACAAAATTAGAAAAGAGCAGTAAAAGGAAAAAAAAATCTTTTCAGGAATTTCTCTGTTAAATCTCATTTCTAAAACTGTTCCAAATTTATAATACAGTCACTCCCCAAGTGCTGCATGGTCACAGGATATGAAGAGGTAGATTTCTAAGGAGGAAGTCAAGCTACTCATAAGCATATGAAAAAATGCTTCTAATAACAGATTATTAGAAAAAATGCAAACTGAAGCAACTCTAACATTCTACCTCACACTCCTGAGACTGATGATGTCTACAAATAACAATGAAATGACAAATGTTGGAAGAGTTACAGGGGAAAAAACAGGTACATTAATATACTCTTAGTGATAGTATGACTTGATTTTGCCTTGAAACTGCTCCCAAAAAGTTACTGAACTGTGCATATCCTTTGACTTGGTGATACAACTAACTACTAGACCAAAATTGCAAAGAGACCAACAAAATAAAAAAAGGTCCTTAATGTACAAATACACCTAGAGCATCTTTTTTTGTGCTGGCAAAGAACTAGAAACTAAAGGAGTATTTATCAATTGCAGAAAAGCTGACCAAATTATATATAAGGATGCAGTAGAGTACTATTGTTCCATAAGGTATGATGAAAGGGATGGTTTCAGAGAAACTGGGGGAGACTGGTATGAACTGATATAAAGTGAACAAGCCTAGAACAATTCATACAACTAAAAAGTTGTGAAGACAAATAACTTTGAAAATCTTAAGAACTCTGAGCAGCATCACATTTCCAGAGGACTGATGATTAAGCCTGCTACATGACTTCTCACTGAGATGTAAAAGACTTAGGGCACAGAATGAGACATATATTTTGGATATGACCAATGCAGGAATTTGTTTTCCCTGACTATGCATATTTGTTGCAAAGGTTTTCTCTTTCTTTTTCCAATTAGAATGTAGTAGGAAAGAAAGAAAATAGAAATTTGTTGACTGAAAAAAATTTAATTCATAAAAAGTAAAGCTTTGGATTCTCTGGAGAATAGAGTTTTCCAAATGAAGGATGAAAATTCAAAGTTGGTAGAATATTTAAAAAATTAAAAACATAACTAGAAGAAGACTTGTGATCCATATAAGCTAAAGCAACACAGGCAGAAAAAGGGTAACCTAAGAATGATTGGTCCCCTAGAAAACTAAGAAGAATGAAGGTCTAGAGATCATATTCTAGAAAACTGTTCAAGAGAATTACCTAGGAATATTGAAAACATAGGGTAAAGTCCACGTCTATACAATCCACAGGATGTTGACAGAAAGGGATACTTAGTTTAACTCAACATAGTAATCAAATTTCAGTTTCATTACCAAAGAAAAACTCTTGCAACCAATAAGAAAGAATCAAATCTCATATCAAAGCATAACAATTTGAATACACAGACAGAATAGCTCAACAATGAGACAAAATGAAACCAGAATCTGGAAAGGAATATCCCAAAAGGCAGAAGAGATTGGCCTTCAGCCCAAACATGTTTATCTTGCAAAATTGAGCATATTCTGAATATTGTTGCTATCTGACATTTATATAGCACATAAAGATTTCCAAATATGTGTGTGTACACTATATATGTAAATATATATATATCGTATACAAAATCTCATTTTCATTTATTTTATATGACAAAGGATTGGCGATTGTAATGCTATAAGAGACTCCCACTAATTCTTCAGGTGAGGAAAAAAAATAGAAAGGCCTTTAAACATGCAAATTGACCTTAACAAGATACATAAAAAATATGAAAGAGTAAGTGATGTTTCCATACTTGAATTCCTTAAGGAAGAAAGAGCTATTGTACTATCATCTAGCCATGCATCTCCTTCTCTCCAATTGACATAGCTTGAGAGACTGTCAAATGCTATGCTAAATCTCGGTGAACTTTATCTATAAGCATTCCTCGATCTATAAGTCTAGGAACCCTATCAAACAAAAGGAAATGAAGTTAGTCTGGCATGACCTGTTCTATTAAAGTCAATGTCACTGGTTTATAGTTTGGAGTTTGCATACTCCCTTTTCTTGCCTCTTAACATAAAATCAGTACATTTTCTATTTTTTAATACTTCAGTACCTCTACCTTTTTCCTTGATATTTCTAAGATTACAAACAGTAGCTAAACAATCCACATCTGCCATTTCTTTCAGTAGCCTAGGACATAAATTAACTCTCTGGGGGAAAATGTATATAGAGTACAGTATACTTTTAAATTTAATCTGCATTATTGGCATTTTATCCATTATTTTCTCAAATTTAGACAGTGAACAAAACAATAAATCAGGCCTTGATTTGTACTGTTTGCCAATTTCTGAGTTGTAAATACTCATGCTCCAAATTTAACAATTGGCTTTCTCAGACAGGTGCAAGCTGATTCTAGCACACCACTGAGAGATTATAATCCCTCTGGGTCTGGTGACTTGAACTTTAAAAGGACAAAGAGATGTCTTCTTGCTATTTCCATTCTTATTTTAGATGGCACTTAGTGATAACAGGAATAGTAACATTTATATAGTACCTACTGGGGACCAGATACTGTACTAGACTCTTTCCAAATATTAACTCATTTGATCCTCACAAAAACCTTGGGAGGTGGGCATTATCACTATCCCTATTTTACAGAGGAAGAGTCTGAGGCAGAGGTTAAGTGACTTGCCCAGGGTCACATAGCTAGCTGAGTGTCTGAGGCTACATTCTAACTCCAGATCTAAAACCATTTTTTGTTCTATCCTTTCTAGTCCAAAGATCATTCTGCATAACAGAGAAAACAGAAGTAAAGTAAGAATGGAATAGTTCTGTCTTCTCATCGGTTATCATCATCCTATCCACCATGAACAACAGTTCTCTCCCTTTGATGATTCTCCTCTTTTCCTTAATTTAGCTTTAAAAATAACTTTCCATTGTCCTTTTCACTTTCCTTATTAATTTCTGTTCATTCTAGGCCTTTGCAAACACTATCCTCATTAACACTTTTGTATTCATTCTCTGTTACCTAGTCTTAATTCTATCTTTTTTGTATCACTTTAAAATCCAAAATGGTTGGTGAGATCCATATTTGTCCACATCAGTTTCCTCCTTATCTAAATAAGGAGGAAACTTTGTGTTCTCTTTGTGGAATTTCTAACTCTCTTGGGTTGAATTCCTAAATAGAAGTTTAGACTATGGGATCTTACCTATCCTTCTTCTAGATACTTTGAAATCCTCTCATCTCAAATCTGGGAGGGAAATGGGAAAAGCTAATGAGAGCATTCCCCAAAATATGTGACACATTCTATTTTTGCACCATGTATTTCTCTGGTGCATGTCAAATTATTCTATGGTTTCCTCTTCTTCTCCAGCACGATACTAAAATTCAGTGGCTGTTTCCCTTTATGGTTACCATCATTTTCAACCAGTTTCTCCTTTCTTGTAATAATTAGATCAAAAAAGATTTTCCAATTAGTGGTTCTTCCTCCTTTGGAAAGATGAAATTATCATTAAGACAAGTCGAGAAATTATTAGTAACTCTACTCCGAGGAGAGTGAAATGTCTGCATAATTAAAGTTCCCTATAACTACTCCTGGTTCTAGGATTGTGATATGTTTCCCAAAGTCCTAATCAATTTCATCTTTTTTACTCCCCCCCAGGACCTCCACAAAGTGATAAAGTTTTATCATGCCATGGGGGTGACACTGGGTTGTATAAGGCTATTCTGTAGGGGCTGAGGAGGAAGTTCTGACAATTTCTAACACTCTGGAAAGATCTTGACTATAGTCCCACAACAAAATGCTTCCTTTCAGAGGACTAGTCTGAAGATGGATACCTAATAATGAATTTTTGCCAACCTAAAATCTTATAGGGAAATATAAGATCTCACTCCACTTATTATTTATTAACCAGAAAAATTCATCTGATTTGGTACAATACATGTCACCTTAATGGCTCTCTCCATCAATTTGTCCCCATGTATATATCAAAACCTTATGATTCTTTGAAAGATATGACAACAAATATAATCCTGTTCAATGACCCTCAGTTCATTAGTAAAATCAAAAAAATCAACTGAAATAATGTGAAAAATGTTTTATAAACCTTGAAGCACTATACAAATATTAGTTATTATTGTTAATAATAGAATTAATTGAGACATGAAACAGGGAGACAAATGCTCATCAAAGATATTTGCCACCATCATGGAGGATATCTAAAAGAGAATGAAAGTTGAAGAGTGATTCCCCATGTAAAGAGTTACAAATGCTGCTATTTACCTACAAATGCTGTTGTTTGTGAATGGACATGGTGATCAGGTTGCAGGATATCAGAGGGTTTCCTCAACAGTGTCCAAAATCACTCAGAAGATTTTGGCCTATCTACACAAGAAAAGCTAAGTGGATGAACATCTATTGTCCAAACTGATTTGCAGTTAGATGAACAACCTTAGAACTTGTCTATCAGTGACACTGAAACTAGACAACATTGTTCTCATACTCAAACAGGAAAAATAAAGTAGGCTGGTTTACCTTTCTGGAAACCACAAAGTTATTTTTAATGCTTTTCCATGACACTGGTGAATAAACATTTCCTTTAGTGACGGTCATATTGACATTTGAGTAAAATTCAGAATCCCAAGGTACTGTAAAAGAGTGGAGGGCTAATCTCCCTTTTGTGTCACTTACCTTTCCAGGAGGTATGTGGTTCAAGGCAAGACCCTAGTCACAGTCTTGGTATTGTGGAGAATGGGGAGGGGAGTCCTATCTTCATGGGCTTGTGGTCTCAATCCTTGCTTTCTACTTTTCCTAGACTACAGCTTGGGAAACAGGTGTGGCAGCCAAATCTGTTATTCTCCACCTTCATTAAGGACTGATTCTTCTAAGGGAATTCTTTTCAACCGCTGTTGTGGTCAAGAGAGAAAGAAGGAGGAGGTAGTATCACAAGATAGTACCAAGAACCAGATGGCAATCAACAGAAAGTAAGATAAGCAGGATTTATTGAAAGGTGATACTCAAAATATAAGGGGCAATCAGGAGCATTGAACATAGGTCGGGGCTACTATGGTGCCTTGTGGGAAATAGCATCAAAACTGGTAAAGTTCAATGAATTTTTGTACAGTTCTCAATTGGGTCAAATAGAACCAAAGATTGGGAGGAGAGAAAGAGAAGAGAGAGAGAGAGAGAGAGACAGAGAGACACAGAGAGAGAGACAGAGAGAAACAGAGACAAAAAGACAGAGTGAGAGAGACAGAGAGGGGTAGAGAGCAGTGTTGAAGGGTTAGTGCTGATGCATTTTTAAGTGATTCTCTGGTCTTGAAATAATTTGGTTTGAATTTCTTTGACTTTCTGATCATTAGTGCACTACAGCCTACAGGATCAAGAGGTTTCCCCTATTTCCTTACTTATCTGGGCAGGAAGTATACATGGATGCTTACAGTGAATGTTTGTTTGCCTTTGGAAAATTGCAGAGATCTTCTGATGACCCCAAATTTCTTTTGGAAACAAAGGCCCATCTTTTCCAATACATTCTCAGGGAGGTATAGCTGTCAGTCTTGAAACATTGCAGCCACCAATAAATTGAAACTGAAGACCACCCAGAGGGCAAGGGAGAGAGATATGGTGGGAATGAACAGAATGCAACATATAATAAGTAAGAATTTGGTAAGAAGAAGCAGTATAAAAGATGTCATCAAAGAAATATATTATTAAAAAAAGATAGGTTGGTCAAGTGGTAAGATGGAAGTACAACAAATAGCCCATATGCTCCAATGATAACCTTGTGATCTCAGCAGAACTTGAGGAAAGAAAAAAAGTAGAGAGGAGAAGAAGAAAGTAAACACCTACTATGGCGTTAGCACATTAGGATATTTAGGGACATTGTCCATTTGTGGATGTAGGACTCAGCTGGAAGTCACCATTCTCAAATTCAGCAAGTTACTACTATCCTTATGTGCTCCCTAAACTACTCTGGGGGCACAATGAAAGATTCCTGCATGTGGCTCTAAGGTGTATGCTTCCCTTCTACACTTTTGCACCCCTTTTTGAAGTTTTTCCCCACCTCCATCCATCTTGTTATCTTTCTCTTTTCTCTCCTCTCTCTCATTCTCTCTCTTTCCATTTCTCTGCTATTCTCACCGACATGACCCTCTCTTTTTCTTGGATTATGTAAGTATGGGGCTAGAGGCAGAAAAAAGGCCTGATATATATCTTATTTTGAAAAAAAGTGTGTAGAGAATATATATGTCACTGCCAGATATGGTAGCATGCATTTCATCTGGGCTGCACTCTCTGGCAAATAGTCTTTTCACTGGATGATTCAATCTACTGACTTGAATTAATTTCCCCAGTTATGATTCTAAAAGAAGTTCCAATTTACTGTTGCTTGGTCAAATCTCTTTTATTGGATGCTAACTCCTACCTCAGTCTCAACATTTCCTACATTGATTGGAAAGGTAGGATTGTCCTTGTTTTCTGATATTGATCTCCTTAGTTCATTTTTTTTTAATTCAGAAGTTTAATTTAATTCAATATATTGTAGTGGAAAATGTAGAATACAATCAGGAGACCTAGATTTCTAGTTCTACTTTCCCATCTACCAGCTGCATGAACTTACATAAGTCACTGAACGTTTATGAATGTCAGTTTCCTCACACATTAAATGGAGGTAGAGAAGAATGTGTATATACAATGCCTTATAGGGCTGTCATGAAGCTCAAACATGATATATATAAAATTAATTTGTAGTCATGTAGAG
>JAQQSK010010555.1:0-12635 GCA_028658325.1 Potorous gilbertii | reverse complement strand
TGGCACTGAGGCTTGCCTTGGTCCTAGTGTGAGTCTCCACCTCCCTTGTTAGCTCCTCTCCTAGCACTAAGGCTCGTCTGGGTCCTAATGAGTGTTTCCTCCCTCCTCCTGGGGCTCCTCTCCTAGCACTGAGGCACACCTGGGTCCAAGTGTGAGGTTCCACCACCCTGGGTCCCCTTTCCTTCCTGTTCACCTTTGTCACAGTAGGAGGAATCCCCCTTAACTATTTTCCTAGCCTCAGGTGTTATGACACAATTTGCCCCTTCTGCTGTTTCCAATGATCCAGGATTTTTCTGGGGAAATATTTCATGATTCTTTCAAGATCATCAAGGGGGAAGAGAGAGCATTTATGATCACCCCACCATCCTGGCTCCTGGAAGTGCAAGTAGGTGACTTAAAGATGTTTAATCTGCGGGTTGCAATTCTCAGGAGCTGCTACAACTAATATCTGGGGCTTAGTGGCTGGCACTCACTCAGTTCTGTTGGTCTCTTGCCCTGGGCTGCTGCTCTGCCTTTTTGCCTGCTTCTGTCTCAGCTCTGTCCAGGGCCCTCATGCTCCACTGGATGGGCTGCGCTGTGCACTGTGGGATCACCCCCTCAGAACAGATCCTTCCTGTTAACCTTCCAATCTGTCCTGGGCTATGAATCTGCCACAGTCTGTTTCCTATTGGATTCTGCAACTCCAAAATTTGGTCAGATTCTCCTTTTAGAAGAATCTGAAGGAGTTTATCTAAGAGCTTGGGTGAGTTGTTGCTCTCACTCCACCATCTTGGCTCCACTTCTAGCCCCTTACACTTTTTATTGACCTTTTTTGGAAACTAGGAAACAAGTCTTCTAGTTATTTACATAGCTGTTGAATCAGCTGGAATGTATAGAAGCCCATAAAGAAATCATGACTTGCTAATCGATAGTAGAGAGGAATGAAAGGGCAGGACTAAACAAGGACAGAGAATCCTCTTGGGCTCAATGATTCTCCTTTCCTTCCTTGAAATTCTCTTTCTCAAAAATCATACAAAAACAACTCTTCTCACTCCGGCCACCATTGTTTACCAATTTCACTCCCACTTGACCCTTTTATATTTTAAACTTTGTGAGAATATTCACTCTCATGAGCTATAGAGGCAGAAACCATGACTATTTCCTTCCTCCTCCTTCGCAATTTTATTTCTCCATGTAACCCTATTTGGAAGGGATTCCCTTGCTATAAAGAACCTTGACTTAGTATATATCTTTCTAAGGCATCTTCTTTCCATTCCATTTGATATATTTATTTTGATATAGAAATTTATTTACTTTTATATCACATAATTTCAAGTAACATGTTAATTTTAGAATAGGTACTCAATAAATAGTTATTGAATTGAATTCAATCGAATTTCATTTGCTTCTCTCCCACAGAAATTTTGCATTCTGTGAAGGGCCAACTGGCTGACAACTTATTGACTGATACTTACTCCTTGAAAAGTTTTAACTATGGTTAGTGACCTGGCAAACTTTACCAAAACAAAAATTTTAAACTTTACTCTAGCTCAGTCTTACATTGATATTTAATAATGAGAAGAATATAAAAATCTGGCCCTTATGAAAATTAGTCTTACTAGAGAATAAATTGTATGATTAAGGACTTTCTGAACAATGTGCTGGGAGATCTCTTGAGTTGTAATTATTCTGAGCATTGTGAGTGAGAATTAAGTTGTAAGAGAATGCAAAACTATCATCTCAGCTTCTCTTTTTAGAAGAAAGTACAAAAGTTGGCAAACACCAGTATTTTTACCACAAAAGTGGATTAGTATTGCTCAAGAAATCAAAACATTGATACTGAATGTTCTTTAATGATGGATGTATTGGTTCTTAAGATACTCTTTCTTACCTTCTTTCCTCAGCATAATAGTCTCATTTATATAAAATTGTCAGAAGAATTTCCTGAAGAATTACATTTTTGCCTCAAGTACATATGAAATGTTTGGAAAATTAAGACTGAATAATTGCTTGCTCAGAATCCTAACATCCCAGCTAAACTTTGTGTAATTCTCATATGTAAGAGATGGCAATACAGGTTACAAGCATTTACTTATTGGAAGAAGGAAGATCCAACACTAGAAAAAAAGAAATTATATTGGAAATTTGGAGGTGAGGACAGAGAAATGAAATGATGAGACAGGTGGATGACCTTCTACATGAACCTGATATTTGTTAAAAGTCACAATCTATGGCAAGGTAGAATTCGATAAATAAATTTCCTTTTAAAGGGATATAATTTTAAGAATCTATTTCCTATTCAAAGGTAAGATTTATTTAGTTTAATAGGTGACACTGTCCTTTTGGACATTCAATATTCTTAAATTTATGAAGGGCCTACAATACATTTGGAATTATTGATGACAGTGCAAAGACTATTTTCCAAAGAATCACAGATCCCCAGACTTGAAAGTGTTCTCAGAGGTGATCTAGTTGAAACCATACCCGAACAGGAAATTTCCTAATACATACACAATCATTTATTTTATAGGCTTTCATCAATGATTTCCTGATTAGGAAAATCCATAACTGAGTAAGATTTCATAGTGCTTTGGGGATAAGATCTGATTGATAACAGGTGGATTTGTTGTTGTTCATTTTGTATTCTCTTGTTTTATAGTAAATCTAAATTTCCTTTTTTGCAACTTCTGCACAATGCTTCTAGTTCTGTTCATTAGGGTCAAGCAAAACAAATCTACTCCCTTTCAACCTGACAGCCCTCTCATATTTAAAGACAATTATTGTGTTCTCTCTAAAATCATGGTTAAACTAGATTACATATAACTAGTTCCATCAAGTACATAGCATGGATTTGATGACCTTCACAAGGAATGTTCTACAAATAGCTCAAATAGGCTTTTTTTTCTAATTTTTAATGTGAGAATTTGCATTTTATAAATCAGCAAATACTACATGTCAGAGCTTGATTTTTGCATTGTTGATGATCTAAAACAGGTGGGGGGAACCTATAGCCTCAAAGACATATGTGATCCTTTAGCTCTTTAAGTGTGACCCTTTAACTGAATCCACACATGAAATAACTTTTGGATTCAATGAAAGGGGCAGGTTGAGGACAGGTTCCCCACACTTATTCCTGAATAATGTAAACCAGATCATCTAGTGCTTTCTAGAATGATAATTATCTTTGAATAATGCAGAATAAAATTAAAAGTGTGGTAAGAGTAATTTTTTATTTTTGGAATACTGGTTGTTAAACATTTACCAGCAATCTCCTTGGTCTTCACTATCCTGCTTACTCTATTCCAGTGCTTTATAACCCATCCACATATTTCCAAGCTGGTGCAACTAGAATGGAAAACTATTGCAGATGTTATCTAATTGGGATAAAAGACAGCAAAACCAACACCTCCTTGTTTTAAAGACTTGAAGGTCCTTTCAATGCTCCTAGGTTCATATTAGTCTTGTTAATCACACTTCTGAAACGTATTGAGTTGGTATTTTACTAAAATCTCAAGATCTTTTTTTTTTTAGAAAAAAATTGTCATATATTTTATATCTATAAAGTTGGGAAAGTGCTTCAATTTGAAGTAGCTCATTTTTGGAGGCCGCCATGAAGAGGAAATGATTCTTTAAGTGCTTTTTTCAGGAGTAACCAGTTATGTAGTAGATAAGGTTTGTTAGTGAAACAAAACAAGACTAGTAGATAATCGAACAGTGAACAAAAGCAACAAAAATAAAAAGTATGGTTGGCCATACAAAAATAAATTCCAACCATGTTGAGGGCATTGAAGACACCTTGAGTTGTTTCAATTAAATGGCACTCCTTTGCCTTAGTTATCTATCATGCTCTACCAGAAAAATCTGGTAGTTTTACTCAGGCCATGAGAAAATCACATTAACAGTCTGATTCTTTAAGAAAAACAAAACAAACTACAGAGTGGAACCAAGAAGGCAGAGGGAGAGCACATACTTACCTAAGCTCTGAAACAAACTCCTTTCAGATACCTCTAGAAAGAGAACCTGAACAAATTTGAAAGTTGCAGAATCTACTAGTAGATAGATTGTGGCAGATTTGCAGCCCAGTACAACCCGGAAGGTAGATGGAAACGTTCTGTTGCATGGGGCTGGAGGAATGCAGAGTGCACAAGCTGTACCAGCATGGACCTCACCAGAGCAAAGCTGAACAGGAAGCACTGGGTGATCTGAAGAAGAAGCAGCAGTGAAAATCCTTAAACCTATCAGCTTAGGATGGGAATCAAGTGGAACTGAGTGAGAGAGAGCACAAAACTCCTGTTAACAGCAGCAGCCACTACTAAGAATATCAGCCTGCAGACAAAATGTTTATAAATCACCTATCTGAGTATCTCAGAGACAAGATGATGGATTGATCTGTAAGTGACCTGCCCCCTCCCCTTGTTGACCTTGAAAAGCCCAGAGAATATTTGCCTAGGAAAAATCCTGGAATAATGGGACACTCAAAAGGGTAAACAGTCTCTTAGCTTGAGAGGATATGAAAATTGCAACGGGGTGGGGAGGGGTTCTTCTTGATGTGGCTGAAGGGGACCAGTATAGGATTGGAGCTGCCTCAGATAGCCTCATTTCAGTGAACGAGGAGAAGATCCTGAACCCCACGGGGGAGGAGACTGTGAACCAGGACACAGGTATGTCTTATCACAGTCAGGGGAATCAGGAAGGTACTAGTGTAGATGAGGGTTCACCAACTGCTAAGCCCACTTCTACTCTTGTTCATAAGAGGAGAACTCCTGCTGCTACATCACCCCTCTCCCACACCTCATGCAGTGAGCACCAGGGTAACTCTGGTGAAACTCAGAAAGGCTTTGTCTGGCCTCTGTTTTGGCATTCCAACCAGTTCAGCAACAGGAAACTTGTAGCATTCTAGGTGAAAGAACCAGAAGCCACAATACACAAAGCCTCAAGTTCTAGGCACAAGAACTGTGGGAACAGTGCTCTGTGTTCCAGAAACAGAGATGTATTTTAAAATCTAGGGAAAAGGCAATCATCATGAGCAGGAAGCAAACCAGAAAAGGAAAGACCATAGAATCTTACTGTGGGGACAAGGACCAAAACATCAATACTGAAGAGGTCAGCATTCAGATTATACCTCCATCTGAATTTCCAGAAAGGAATATGAACTGGCCTCAAGCCCAAAGAGCATTCTTGGAAGAGGTCAAGAAGAATTTTAAAAGCCAAATTAGAGAGAAAGGAGAAAAAGTTGGCCATGATTTTAAAGATATGAAAAAAATTCACAGAAAAATTGAAAAAGAATATTGGACAAAGGAATAAAGAGATATAAAACCTAACTGGAAAAATTGGACAAATTGAAAAGGAGATGCAAAAATTAACTGAAGAAAACAATGTTAAAAATTAGAATTGGGGAAGCAGAAGCTAATGACTCTGTGATACATCAATAATCAGTCAAGCATAATCTAAAGAATGAAAAAGTAGAGGAAAATGTAAAATATCTCATTGGAAAAGCAAATGACCTGGAAAATAGATCCAGAAGAGAAAATCTAAGAATTATGGGTCTACCAAAAATCCATGATGACAAAGTAAGCCTGGACAATATCTTCGAAAAAATCATCAATTAAAGATGCCTAGAGGTGCAAGATCCAGAGGGCACCTCCTGAAAGAGATCCCAAATTGAAAACACCAAGGGATATTGTTGCCAAATTCCAGAAGTACCAAGTTAAGGATAAAACACTGTAAGCATCCAGAAAGAAACAATTCAAATATTGAGGAACTACAGTCAGGATCACACAAGATCAGAGGAATTGGAACATGATATTCTTTAAGGCAAAGGAGCTGGGACTACAATCAAGGATCAATTACTCAGCAAAACTGAGCATAATATTTCAGTCAAGGAGATGGATATTCAATGAAATAAGAGATTTCCTGATTTCTGGATAAAAAGATCAGAGGTCAACAGTAAATTTGATCTTAAAACATAAGCCACAAGAGAGGCATAAAAAGGTAAACATGAGAAGAAAAAAGCCTTGTTATTCAATATAGACAAAGTGTTTACATCCATGTAAGAGAAGATGATAATTGTTAATCCTGAGAATTATATATTTATTATGTTATTTAAAAGAAATATGCATAGATAGAGGCAGTAGGTATAAACAAAATGATGTGATGATAAAAATGTGAGTTAAGGATCAAAAGGGAATAGGAAATGTGTAAAGGGGTAAGCAGAAAAAGATAAATTGAATCACAGGAAGGGGCACAAAATCATATCATAGTGGAGAGAAGGACGGAAGGGAGATGAGCACCATTAGACATTTACTCTCATTTGATTTGCTTCAAGGAGGGAACAACATATTCAGTTAAATATAGAAATGTAACTTGCCCAATAGGCAGTAGAAGGGGAAAGGGGAAAGAACAGGGAGGGGATGTTAAAAGGGAGGGAAGAGGTAGTAAGGGGAAAGGGAAATAAAATGGAGGGGAGCTGACAGAAGGGAGGAAAGAGTGCAGGAGGCTGTGGTCAAAAATTAAAACTCCATTGTGGAGAGGAAGGGTGAACTAAAAGCATAAATGGGGGAAATAGGATGGAGGGAAAGACACAGAGAGTAATCATAACTGTGAATGTGAATGGGATGAACACTCCCCAAAACGGAGACACATAGCAGAATGGATTAAAAACCATAATTCAGCAAAATGCTGTTTACAAGAAACACATTTTAAATGGGGTGGGGGGGATGTTAAAAGAGCATAAAGTAAAAGGTTGGAGCAGAATATATTATGCTTCACATGATGTAAAAATAAAAGGGCTATCAATCCTAATCTCAGATAATACAAAAGCAGAAATAAATGTACTCAGAAAGAGATAAGGAAGCAAACTATATCTTGCTAAAAGGCAACATCAACAACAATTCAATATCATTACTAAACATATATGCTCCAAGTGGTATAGCACCAAACATTCTTAGAGAAGTTAAGGGAGTTACAGGAAGAAATAGACAGCAAAACTATACTAGTGGGGGATCTCAACCTCCCCCTCTCTGAACTTGATAAGTCTAACCTCAAAATAAACAGGAAAGAAGCTAAGGAAGTAAATAGAACTCTGGATAGGGTAGATATGATAGATCTCTTGAGAAAATTTAATAAAGAAAGAAAGGCATATACATTGTTCTCAGCAGTACATGGCACATATACAAAAATTGACCATGTACTAGGCCATAAAAACCTCACAGTCCAGTGCAAAAAGGTAGAGATAGTCACAACATTCTTCTCAGATCATGATGCAATAAATTTATGTAATAAAAGGCCATGGAATGATTGAACAAAAATTAATTGAAAACTAAATAATCTAATCCTAAAAAATGAGTGGGATAAACAATGGATTATGGAAACAATCAATAACTTCATTCAAGAGAACAATAATAATGAGATAACCTATGAAAACTTTTGAGATACTGCAAAAGCAGTTCTTAGAGGAAGTTTAATGTCATTGAATGTCTGTCTGAACAAAACAGAGAAAGAGGAGGTAAATGAATTGGGTATGCAGCTGAAAAACCTAGAAAAACAACAAATTGAAAAATCTCTAGTGAATACCAAATTAGAAATATTGAAAATCAAAGGAGAGATTAACAAAATTGAAATTAAGAAAACTATTGAACTAATAAGTAAAACTAAGAGTTGGTTTTATGAAAAGATCAATAAAATTGATAAACTTTTGTTCAATTTGATTTAAAAAAAAGAAGAAAACCAAATTATCCATATTAAAAATGCAAAAAGTGAACTCACATCCAACGAGGAAGAAATTAAAAATATAACTAGAAATTTCTTTGACCAACTGTATGACCATGAATTTGACAATCTAAGTGAGATGGACAAGTAAATTGTTTAGATTAACAGAAGAGGAAGTTTAATACTTAACTCGATTTCTGTAAAGAAATTGAACAATCATCAATTGACTCCCTAGGAAAAAAATCTCCAGGGCCAGATAGTTTTACAAATGAATTCTGTCAAACATTTAAAGAACAGTTAATTCCAATGTTATATGGCCTCTTTGGAAAAATTGGTGAAGAAAGAGTCGTACTAAGTTCTTTTCATGGGACAAATAGGTTCTGATACCGAAACCAAGAAGAGCCAAAACAGAAAAAGACAATTATTAGCCAATTTCTCTAATCAATATAGATGCAAAAATTTTACATAAGATTTTAGCCAAAAGAATACAGCAACTTATCAAAAGAATAATACATTATGATCAGGTAGGATTTATACCAGGAATGCAGGGATGGTTCAATACTAGGAAAACTATAAACATTACTGATTATATCAACAAAAAACTAACAAAAACCATACTGATCAATAGATGCAGAAAAAGCTTTCAACAAAATACAATACTCATTCCTATTGAAAGCACTGGAGAGCATAGGAATAAATGGAACTTTCCATAAAATAACCAGCAGTCTCTAACTAAAACCATCAGAAAGTATTATGAGCAATGGGGATAAGTTAGAGGCATTTCCAGTAGGATCAGGGATTAAGCAAGGATGTCCATTATCACCACTATTATTTAATATGGTACTAGAAATGTCAGTTTTAGCAATAAGAGAAGAAAAAGAAATTGAAGGAATTAGAATAAGCAAAGAATAAACTAAGCTATTACTCTTTGCAAATGATTTGAAGATATACTGAGAGAATCCCAGAGGATCAAGTAAAAAACTCATTGAAATAATAAACAACTTTGGCAAAGTTACAGGTTACAAAATAAATCCTGATAAATCATTGGCATTTCTATATATTCCTAACAAATTCCAATAGCACGAAATAGAGAAATCCCATTTAAAGCTACAGTTGACACTATAAAATATCTGGGAGTCTTCCTGCCAAAACAAACCCAGAGACTATATCAACACAATTACAAAACACTTTTGACACAGTCAGATCTAAATAACTGGAAAAAACATCAGTTCCTCATGGGTAAGCTGAGCTAATATAATGAAAATGAAAATTCTACCAAAATTAATTTCCTTATTCAGTGCCATCCCAAACTAGCACAAAAATATTTTCTAGAGTTAGGAAAAATAATATCAAAATTCATCTAGAAGAAAAAAATTCTAGAATATCAAGGGAATTAATGAAAAGAAATGCTAGGGAAGGTGACCTAGCCCTACCAGATCTCAAATTGTATTATAAAGGAGCAATCATCACAACCACTTGGTCCTGGCTAAGAACTGGAGGGATAGACCAGTGGAATATGTTAGGTACTCAAGACACAGAAATTAATGAATATAGCAATCTACTGTTTGATAAAACCAAGGATCCCAACTTCTGGGACAAGAACTCAGTGTCTGACAAAAACTGCTGGACAAACTGTAGAACAATGTGGTAAAAACTAGGCATAGACCAATGCCTGACACAATATGCAGGAATAATCCAAATGGATTAATGATCTAGGTATAAAGACTGATACTATAAACAAATAAGCAGAGCAAGGAATGGTATATTTGTCAGACTTCTGGAGAATGGAGAAACTAATAACCAAACAAGAGACAGAGAAATTATGAAGTACAAAATGGATACTTTTGATTACATTGTTTTGAAAATATTTTCACAAACATACCCAAGGAAGTCAAGATTATGAAGGAAGCAGAAAATTGGGGAAAAAAATTGCAACTAGTAGTGTCTGTGATAAAGGCCTCATTTCTAAAATATATAGAGAACAATGTCAATTTTATAAGAATACAAATCATTCCCCAATTGATAAATGTTCAAAGGATATGAATAGGCAGTCTTCAGAGAAAGAAATTAAAATTATCTATACTCATATGAAAAAATGCTCTAAATTACTATTGATTAGAGAGATGCAAATCAAAACAACTCTGAGGTACCACATCAAACTGATCAGATTGTCTAACATGACAAAACAGGAAGATGATAAATGTTGGAAAAGATGTGTAGAGTTGGAACACTAGTTCCTTGCTAGGGGAGCTGTGAACTAATCCAACCATTCTGGAGAGCAATTTGGAACTATGCCTAAAGGGCTACAAAAATGTGCATGCCCTTTGACCCAGCAATATCACCTCTAGGATTGTATCCCAAAGAGATCACAAAAATGTACAAAAATATTTATAGTGGCTCTCTGTGGTGGCCAAGAACTGGAAATCGAGGGGATGTCCATCAATTTCAGAATGTCTGATTGAGTTCAGAATGTCTGAATGTAGCATATGAATATAATGGAATACTATTGTGCTATAAGAAATGATGAAGAGGAAAACTTCAGAGAGGCCTGGAAGGACTTACATGAACTGATACTGAGTGAAAGCATCAGACCCAAGAGAACTTTGTACACAGCAACAATCGTAGTGTGTGAGGATTTTTTTGGTAGACTTAGGCCTTCACAGCAACCTAAGGAATTAAAACATTCCCAAAGGACTCTTGAGGCAAAATGCCCTCCATATCCAGAGAAAGAACTATGGAATTTGAATGCAGAATGAAGCAGAGTGTTTTCTCTTGTGTTATATTTTTGTTCTGTTTTTCTCATGGTTTCTCCCATTCATTTTAATTCTTCTAGGAAACATCACTAATATGAAAATGTGTTCAATAAGAATGTCTGTGTAGAAACCATATAAGATTGCATGCCATTTTATTGAGGGAGGGGCACAAAATCTAAGACTTATGGAAGTGATTGTAGGAAACTGAAAACAAATGAATAAAAATAAAAATAGTCTGACATGCATAGGGGAAGAATTAGGATATTACTCACATCACAGGGCTAGACTTAGAAAATTAATTGATAGAATACAAGTTTAAGACATTTATTTTTTCCCTACTTTTGTCATCTTCTTAGATTCCTTTTTCCACCCTGAAGCAAAAAATATCCCTGGTAGAATGAGCCAATCAGATTTTTCTCAGACTAAAATATAACACCAGAGTTAGTCAAGAAATAGATACATAACAAAAGCAGCGATACAAGATAAATGGGTGGAGAAAAATGATGGTGACTCATTTGCATACTTTGAAAATAATTTAAGACTTCCCCCTTTTTAAGCTAAATATATTATTAAGCTCTTACTTCCCAATATGTTTCTCCAAACATCATCAGAAAGAAACTTTCCCTTTAACAAAGAATTAAAGTTACATAAATCAAGAAAAAATGTCTGAAAACATAGATTTTATTTTCCATTTATGGCCACAACTTTTATGATGAAGGGAAGGAAAAATTCTTTTCTTTAAGAGCTCTGAAATCATTGTTGGTCAGTATTGATCCAAGTTTGAAAGACTCCCAATGTCATTTTTCTTTATATATCCATTTAAATTTATGTTACATATTTTTATAATTTCCTTATTATATAATAAATTTATATTATGTTGTTATGTAAATTATTTACCTTTTATTTTCCTTCTCTCTTGCTCGGTTCATAAATGCTTACTCAAGTGTCAGCATTAGACATTATATTTGGTCACTTCACAGTTGATGGATAAAGACTTTCCTTCCAGTTCTTCCTTATTTTAAAAATCCTTGGTGGAAATATTTTATATCTATAATATTTTACTTCTGTCTTTGACTTCCTTCAGGCTATGTGCATAGACTTTTATTAATGTTCCAAAATGTGCATACTGTTGAAGTAAACTTTCTAACATAATTCTATTGATTTTAGAATTGTTGGGCCAATTCACAGTATTGTTAACCCTGTGTGTATGTGTGTGTGTGTGTGTGTGTGTGTGTGTGTGCATGCACATGTGCATTTTTATGATTCCTCCAAGATTTAAATTTTTCAGCTTTTAGCATTTTTGCCAATCTGATAAATGTGAACATAAAAAGTCAGCTTTGGTTTCTTTTGCTTTTCAGTTACTCTGCGTGAATTGGAGCATTGTTTTGCTTTTCTTAGGTAGCTAAGTTAATGGAATACTAAATCTAGAACCGGGAAAACATGAGTTCAAATCCAGCCTGAGATACTTACTAGCTATGTGACCCTGAGAAAGTCACTTTACCACTTTGTGCCTCACTTTCCTTATTTGTAAAGTGGAAATATTAATATCACCAACCTCCAAGGAGAGTTTTGAGAATAAATTTACATAATACTTGTTAAGCACCTTGCAAAAGTTAAAGGCTTATATACATGCTATTTTTGTTATTGTTGATAGTTTATAGGCCCTATTTATATCCTCTACCCACGCTTCCTTTGTAAATTTTCTCTTCTTGTGTGTTTATCAATTCTCTGTCTTGAATATCAGACCTTTGCTGGAGATATTTGTTATGAATATTTGTTAATGAAATGTTTTCCTTTTTGTTCAAACCACTTTGGTATTTTTTTTGGAAATCACTTTAAATTTCACATAATAAAATGCTTATTTCTTATTACATGATCACCTTTATTCTCTTTAAGTTAAAATATAGCCACTATTCATAGTTGGTGAAGAGATCTTCCATTTTCTTCTCCTTAAGAAAAGATAATCATTTACCCTTAGCTCATATGGTCTACCCTCTATATGTTATGGTGCATGGGATAAGATGCTGATTCAAACTTATTTTCTATCAATATATCTTCCAGTTTCCCAATGCTTCTTGTCAAATAGGAAATGCCTAAAGAGTTGGTTTTCTTGGGTTTCTTAATAAATTAACATGTTCAGTTGCTTTTGGATCTTCTTTATGTCCTCTGTTCAACTGTTCAGTGTGCGTGTGTGTG
>JAQQSK010010554.1:0-12636 GCA_028658325.1 Potorous gilbertii | reverse complement strand
GGCCTAGATATGCCCAGCTAGTGCGTGGGGTCTGAGATTTAAATGCTGCTCCCCAGCCTCAGGGCTTTTGGCGGTAGGCCTGGCTGCTAGTTAATGGAAGCTTAATTTCTGGTGCTCAGGTGGGGGCAGGGCCACCTCCCAGGCTGTTCCCTCAGGGGGTTTATGCAGAGACCTTTTGTAATGGAGCTGCTGCTGAGCTCCTGCCTGCTCTGGGAGCTTCTGGCCGCCTACTGCCTCTGCCTCTGCTTCTGCTGCTGCCTCTGCTGCTGCCACTGCCCCTGCTGCTGCCTCTGCCACTGCCACTGCCGCTGCCTCCCAAGGGCACCTGAGTCCCAGAGACACCCCTCTCCCTTCTCATCCTGTCTCTCTCACTGACCTGAGCGTCTGTGGGTGGAAGGATCTTCGTGGCCACTGGAGATTCCGTCCCTGAAGCCTCCTCGGATCTCCTCACTCCTCTCAGTGTCACGTGGCCAGGGCAGGGCAGGGCTCCCCTCCCTTCCAGTGTGTGATGGACCTTTGGGATCGGTTTTTCAGAGCTCTCTGGAATGGAAATCTCCTTCACTGTGTTGCTGCACAGCTTCCACTGTTCCATAATTTGTTGGGAATTCTTGTCAGAGGAAATCCATGGACTGTGGGTTTGGAACTAGCATATGTGAGTCTTTCTACTCTGCCATCTTGACTCCACCCCCCAACTAAGTTCAAATTTAACCTCAAACAAGTGGATATCATAGATCCCTTTTGCCTAAATTTCCTCAACTTTAAAGGGTGGTTGTGAGGTTCATATGAGGTAGAATTTTTAAAGCACTTAGCAACTGTGCCTTGCATATAGTAGTTGCTATATAAATGATTTATTGTTCCTTTTCCCCTTTCTATCATGGTCCCTTTTGTAAAACAGCAAATGGGAGATAGAGACAAAAAAAATCAAAAGAAATGATAGAGGGAAAAACACAAGTGATGAGTATAATCCTGAGTGTGAATAGGATAGTGTTTTTTTTTTCTAAATAAACAAAAGGAGAGTAAAATGGGTTAGAAATCCTATACATTTTTAATACAATTTTATTATATTACATGCCATACATATAATACAAAATATGTTCTAATACAGCACAATATATTTTAGTACAATTACACACACTTGGAAATAGAAATATTCACAAACACCTCAGGTCCAATAATTGGAGACCACCGCTGAGGTATTTAACAACAGAGATCAAGTTGCTGCAGAGGAGAGAGAATACAGGGAAATGGCTGGGGACAGAGGACATGGTCAATTCTTGGTTGCTGCCATAGCCATGAAAAGACCCAAGCATTCTTCTGCAATTAGGTCAGTGTGGAAACTTGCTTTTGATGCCACAAGGAAGGTCAGTAGTCCAAGGAGTGCTCTCCAGGTTGCCCCCCCCCCCGAAATTCCCAGGACTGGCATCTCCAGGACCATGCCCAACATTCAATTAGAAGGGACATTGGAGGAAGGATTGTCCCCAAGGTTGGAAAAGTGATAGAATACACCTCCCAATACCCTGTCCTCCAGTCTTCTCAAGACTCAGAATGACTGGAAAGCCTGGGATTGACAGTGGTCTCACTTTCTCCTTCTCTCTCTCACTGAGCCCTGGGAAGACAAAGAGGTTAAAGGTAAGGTTACCTAATTTATAGTTGATACAGGGCTTCCTTCTTTACTCTGGCCCTGCTCACCTCTCAACCCATCTGGTCATGGGCTTAAAAGGAAAACCAAGGGATGTTGGGAGATAAAACCCCTTCCCTGCCTATTTGAGGATCTGTGTTTTTAACATTCTTTTCTTATCATCTCTTGCTCTTCCCCCTTGTTGGGAAGACACCTGATAGTGAAAATGGGGGGGTTCAATTTCCAATACTTATGCCTCCCATCTCCCTTTTCTCTCTGTTCAACAGACCTACCCATGTTTCCCCTAAAGTGTGGGAAACAGTTGAGCCAATTGTTTTGGATCAGGGAATTCCTGGGAAAGATACTCTTTTCCACCCTAGATGTTGGCATCCAAGATTCTAATATGTTCTCTTATCATTGTCAATGTCTAATTAAACCTAAGGTCTGGGAAGGACTATACCCACCAACTGAAAAACTGTTTAAATACAAAATCCCTGTCACTGCTCAATCCCCATGTAACCTCCCTACCCTTCTTGTAAATAATTCTAGTGGAAAATGTTATTTGCTGAATCAAGTGAGCAGAAAAGAAACATGGGTATTTAGTAAAGATTTTCTCATTCAAGTGAACAGTAAAAATGGATCTTATATTTATTTGTTTATGTGTTTGTTTGCTTGCTTGTTAATTTATTTTATTTTGTTTCCAGTGTTCTACAATCATTTCCATCTACCTTAGATAGTTCTACCTCCTTCTCCTCGTTTGCCACTCCCTTCATCCTCCCTCCCTGAGATGGCACACAATCTTACAGAAGTTTCTACACATATATTCTTATTAAATGTGTTTTCACCTTATGCCATTGCATGGAAGAACTAAAATATGTGGGATAAACCATAAAACAATACAAAGCATAACACAAAAAAAACCAGTCTGCTTCACTCTGTGATCCAATTCCATAGTTCTTTCTTAGGATGTGGAAAGTGTTTTGCCTCATTAGTTCATTGGGAATTTTTGAAATCCTTGCTTTGCAATGAAGTACTAATTTCTAGCAAACTGTGGTTGTTTCTGTGTACAAAGATCTCCTGGTTCTGCTCCTTTCACTCAGCATCAGTTCATATAAGTCCTTCCAGGCATCTCTAAAGTCTTCCTGTTCATCAATTCTTATAGGACAATAATATTCCATTACATCATATACCACAATTTGTGCAGCCATTCTCCAACTATTGGCATCCCCTTGATGTCCAGTTTTTGGCCACCTCCAAGAGAGCTGCTATAAATATTTTGTACACGTGGGACCCTTTCTCATTTCTATGATCTCTGTGGGATAGAGTTCCAGAAGCATTACTGCTGGGACAAAGGATATACACATTATTGTAGCCCTTTGGGGATAGTCCCAAATTGCTCTCCAGACTGGTTGGATCAGCTCACAGATACACCAAAAATGAATTACTACTGCAATTCTCCCACATCTTCTCCAACATTTATCATCTGCCTGCTTTGTCATGTTAGTGATAGGTTTGATGTGGTACTTCAGAATTGTTTTGATTTGCATCTCTCTAATCAATAGTGATGTACAACATTTTTATAGGACTATAGATAGCTTTAATTTCTTCCTCTGAAAACTGCCTGTTCATATCCTGTGACTATTTATCAATTGAGGAATGACTTGCATTCTACTATATTTGACTCAGTTCTCTATATATTTTAGAAATTAGGCCTTTATCACAGACACTAGATGCAAAAATTCATTCTCAGTTTTTTCTACCATCTTAAACTTGGTTGCATAGAGTTTGTTTGTGTAAAACTTTTCCACTTTAGTATAATCAAAATTATTCATTTTGCACTTCATAATGTTCCCTATCATTTGTTTGGTCATAACTTTCTCCATTCTCCAGAAATCTGACAAATACACTATTCCTTGTTCCCCTATTTGTTTATACTTGCAGTCTTTATACCTAGCTCACATATCCAGCTGGATGTTATTCTTGTATACAGTGTCAGGCATTGGTTTATGTCCAGGTTCTGCCCCACTGTTATCAAGTTTTCCCAGCAACTTTTGTCAAACATTGAGTTCTTATCCCAGAAGCTGAGATCCTTGGGTTCATCAAGTAGCAGATTACTCTATTCATTGACTACTGTGTCTTGAGTACCTCACATATTCCACTGGTCTACCCTTCTGTTTCTTAGCCAGTACCAAGTTTTTTTGATTATTGCTGCTTTGTAATGCAGTTTGAGATCTAATATGGCTAAGCCACCTCCTCTAGCATTTCTTTTCATTAATTCCCTTGATCTTCTGGACCTTTTGTTCTTCTAGATGAATTTTTATATTACTATTCTAGCTCTAGAAATTAATTATCTGAGAGTTTGATTGGTATGACAATGAATAAGTAAATTAATTTAGATAGAACTGTCATTTTTATTATATTAGTTCATCTTACCCATGAGCAACTAATGTTTTTCCACTCACTTAGATCTGACTTTATTTGTGTGAAAAGTGTCTTGTAATTTTGTTCATATAGTCCCTGGGATTGTTTTTGCAGGTAGATTCCCAAATATTTTATAGAGTCTACTGCTGCTTTAAATGGAATTTCTATTTCTATCTCTTGTTGTTGGACTTTGTTTGTAATCTGGAAGCTATACTCCATGCAGCATATATGTATAGTAATGAAATTGCTTCATTTTCTATAGTGCCTTTTAGCAGGATATAGTTTCCTTCCTTATCTCCTTTGATTAGATCAGTTTCTGCATTTTGCTTTTTCTGAGATTAGGATTGCTACCCCTGCTTTTTCTATATCAACTGAAGCATAATATATTCTGCTCCAACCTTTTGCCTTTACCCTGTTTGTATGCCACTGTGTTTCTTGTAAACAGCATATTGTTGCCTTATGGTTTTTAATCCATTCTGCTATTCATATCTGTTTTATGGGAGAATTCTTCACATTCGCATTCACAGCTATGATTACTATCTGTGTCATTTCCTTCATCCCCTTCCTACCTACTCAATGCTTTTATTTCTTCCTTCTCCCTTCCCCTCCACAATAGTTTTAATTTTTGACTCCTGCCTCTCTCAGTCTCCCCTCTCTTCTTTCAGCCATCTTCCTCTTTAACCCCCTTTTCCCTTAGTCCTTATTCCCTCCCTTTTAGCCTCTCTTTCCTTTTCTTTCCCTATTCCCCTCCAACTCCCTATAGAGCTAATTGTATTTCTATACTTAATTGAGTTTGTTGTTCCCTCCTTGAACCAAATCAGGTGACAGTAACTCTCAAACAATGTTCCTCTCCCTCCTCTCTTTCCCTCTTCTGTAATATATTTTCAGGCCTTTTCCTGTCATGTAATTTATCATTTTCTGACTCTTCCTTTTCATATCTCCAATGACACTCTCTTTCCACTCCTAAATAGCATTTTTATCATGACATCATTTACTTTATACTACTCCCTCTATCTATGTATATCCCTTTTATATATCATAACAAATAAACAGTTCTAAAGGTTAGCAAGTATCTTCCCTTTTAGAGATGTAATCAGTTTGCCCATATTGAATAGCAAGTTATTGTTTTCCCCTGTTTACCTTTTCATTCTTCTCTTGAGACCTGCATTTGAAGATTGAATTTTCTATTGAACTCTCACCTTTCGTCATGAAGGTCTGAAAATCCCTTATTCATTGAATAGTCATCTCTTTGCCTGAAATATTATGCCCTGTTTTGATGGGTAATTGATGCTTGGTTGTAGTCTCAGCTTCTTTGCCTTATGGAATATTATATTCCAATTCCTTCAGAATTTTAATGTAGAAGCTTCAAGGTCCTGTGTGATCCTGACTGTAGCTCTTCAGTATTTGAATTTTTTTTCTTTCTGGCTGCCTGTAGTATTTTTTTGTCCTTTACTTGATAATTCTAGAATTTGGCAATGAGATTCCATGGCGTTTTAAGTTCGGAATCCCTTTTCAGGAGGTGAAGGGTGAATTCTTTTGATGACTGTTTTGCCCTCTGTATTTTGCCCTCTGGGCAATTTTCCTTGATGATTTCTTGAAAGATATCGTCCAGGCTATTTCTTCTTCATAACTTTCTGGTAGATCAATAATCCTTAGATTTTCTCTCCTGGATCTATTTTCCAGGCCAGTTGTGTTTTCAATTAGATATTTTACATTTTCTTCTAACTTTTCATTCTTTAGATTATGTTTGAATGATCCTTGATGTCTCACAGTCATTATCTTCTACTTGCCCAGTTCTAAATTTTATCAAATTGTTTTCTTCAGTTAGTTTTTGCCTCTCCTTTTCCATCTGTCCCATTGTTCCTTTTAAGGAGCTATTTTTCCCCTTTAGGTTTTGTACTTTCTTTCCATGTGTCTAGTTTTCCTTCTAAATTCTTCTATGATTTCTTTTTTCATATTTTTAAATCATTGGCCAGTTTTTCTTCTATTTCTCTAATTTTTCTTTTAAAATCCTTCCTATGCTCTACCGAGAATGCCCTTTAAGCTTGAGACCAGTTCATATTCCCTTCTGAAGTTTCAGATGGAATTACAGTCTCAATGCTGACCTCTTTGGTATTAGTGTTTTGATCCTTCTCCCTATAGAAAGATTCTATGTTCTTTTCTTTACTGCTTTGCTACTTACTGGTATGATCACCCTTTTCCTGACTTTTAAAGTATATCTCTGCTTCTGGGGCACAGTGGCCCTTTCCCACATTTCTTGTGCCTAGAACTTGATATGTTGTGTGCTGTGGCCTCTGGTTCTTCAGCTGGAAGCTGAATTGCTTCAGCTTACCTGCTGCTTAGCTGACTGATGCTGGAAAGCAGAAGCCAGGTGAAGTCTTTCTTGGCTTCCCTGGAGTTACCCTGGACCTAGCTATGTTAAGTGTTGGGGAGCAGTGGTCTGGCCACAGGATGTCTCCTCTAATGAGTTAGAGCATAGACAAGCTCAGCAGTTTGTGATCCCATCTGTGCTAATGTCTTCCTGATTCCCCAAACCTGCTGAGGCATGCCTAGGGTCCTCGTGTTAGCCATTGCAGGCTCCAATCCCCTTGGTCTCATAATCTCTTCCTAGTGTGCTGAGGTAAAGTTTTCTGGGGCAGGTTCAGTCCTGCACCATTCCCCTTAAGTCTGATCAAGAAGATCCCCCCCTTAGGGATTTTCCTAGCCCCATGTGCGAAGAGACTGTTCAGCTGTTTGACTGATCCCACTGTTCCAGGATTTTTCCTGAGGAAATATTTTATGGGTTCTTCAAGATCGACAAGGGGAAGGAGATAGCAATTACTGATCACTCCACCATCTTGACTCCAAAAAGTTCAAGTAGGTGACTTATAGACATTTTATCTGCTGACTGATAGTCTCATGAGCAACTGCTGCAATTACCTGGAATTCTGTGCTTCTCTTTCCCTCAGTTACAATGGACTCCCATCCTGGACTGGTATGTTTGAGAATCCACAGCTCATCTGCAGCATCAGATCTCCTGGGGCTTCCTGCTTAGCCCTGCCACAGTAGGAACCATAGTGGTACAGCCTGTGTTCTCTGAGCTCCTCCAGCCCCATGCAACAGATTCTTATTATTGACCATTCACTGTGTCCTGGGTCGAAAATCTGCCACAGTCTGTCTCCTATTGAATTCTGTTACTCCAAAATCCATTCTGATTCTCCCTTTAGAGGAGAGGTATTTGAAGGAATTTGTCTTAGGGCTTAGGTGAGTAGTTACTCTCAATCGGCAATCTCGGTTCCATCCAAGAAAAGCATATTTAAGATGGACATTTTGCACTAGTTGCTGCTTATTCTCTCTTTCCCATTTCTGTCCTAAAAATCAATTCTATTAAAAACAACAGAGAAAAACATAGATACAAAGTCACCATGGAGAAGAAAAGTGCCTATCTTCTTTGAGACCATTTCTGAATCATGCCAAGTAATATAAATAAAAATAAAAACACAAAAATGTCTCAAAATATTCATGGTCTTATCTTAAATTTCATTAAATTCAACAAATATTTAAAGATGTACTATTTGCAAAGCATTGAAGATAAAACAGATTCATTCCTGCCTTAAGTATTTTATATTCTATCTCTGCTTTCCCAAAAACATGAGTATAGACAGTAAAATGCAAAGCCATTCCAAAATACACTAGAGGTAACAAATAGAGTACAAAGGAAGACTTGTTCTAGGAGAAGGAACCTGAGCTGTAATTGAAGGACATTAATGATTGCATGAGATGAAGATGGAAAGGGAGTCCATTTTAGACATGAGATGCCACTTGTATTAAAGCAAGTAAGCGGAGGATGCAATGTTGTATATGAGGAACATTCCAAAGACCAGTTTGACTGGAATACAGTCACCTTCCTATGACAAATAATATATTGGAGAAATCCAAATCTAGTCTTTTGTGATATGGTGGACTTGAAGTTAGTTGTACAACTCTTTAAGACTATTTCTGTATTGATATTCCTTACTGTGAAATGACTGTCATCTTGACCAGTGAATACAGTGAAAAATTGTTGCCAAGATCACTTCATAAAATTAAGTAGAACATATGTTGCCAACATCTGTTCATTTTTCTCCTCATTCTTCCTATACAAAGCTTTATATATGATTCAGTCAGTGTCCTTATTGCATAACAAAAACTCAGTGTCATTAATTGAAGAGAATGAAGCAGCTGGTTGTTGTGATCTTGTTTCAGTGTTAAACAGATTTAATTAAATTGAATACCTTCTCTCATTCTCTTTAGGGAATCAAGTCATTAAAAAGTTACTAAGTGGAATACGAAAAGCTTTGCAAGACACTCTGAGATTTCATCTTAATTGATGGTTGTATCTACATTGCAATAATATCTTATATTTGTTTGACATAAGTTTTTACAGAGTATATGTACATGCAATATCTGATCTGATCTAATATATAATATAATGAGGTTCAGATAATTGACTTAATTTTTCACTTTTCCTCCATTATTTTTACTCTAAATATGTTTAATTTTTGAGAATTCAAGTTAATCTATATTTTTCTTTCTTCATTGTTTTCTTAATTGAGAATTATATTTGGTGTGTACATGATCATTAATTTTAGTTTATTTGACATTGGTACTTTCTTTTCTAAACTACTCTGCTTGTTTATTTTTATTGCCTTTAAGTGTATCCTTGGAGATGGAGTCTTTGAACACAGAAGAAGGGCCAATGACACAGTGTTAATATGACACCATTAAATTTAATGTTACTTACTTGACAGAAAATTGATTGCCTCTTTAGTCAACTCATCATATATAATAACCATGTACATGACCATTCAATCAATTGATCTTCTAAAAATTGGGAGACATTGGCCATGAAAATGATTTCTATCAATTCTGTGAATTAGAATAATGTAACACCTACTATTATGAGTGCTTGGCAAGCATCTTTTACTCTATGCATTAAATATCTACAAATTAGCAAGGGAACAATTAAACACATATATTAATTATTTATTTTGGTCTACAGATTTAAAGAAATAGAGTAAGTAGAGTACATGAGGAAGACTTTGGTTCAGATTATGCCTTTGATACTTGTTGTTGGGTAAATCACTTGATTTTGTTGTTTCTTGCTATGAGTCCCCCATGTTGACAAAAGCATAGATCCCTCACATTTCCGTATAGCAGGCACTGTTATATCTTGAGATCCTAGTAAGTTTATTTGTGAGACGTGGCCCCATCATGTCCCATTAGGGTTAAGTGACTACACTCTCAATGATCATTGGTTAAGAATCACTGTTACTTTCTTGGAAAATGTAAATCCCATAATAGCTTCCATTAGTCAATTGTACCTGTTTAGAAGTTAGCACACTGTTGTCTAAATCCAATTAATGTCATATTCTATTGGGAATAATTACTGATAAATTTACCAACCGCCTTTAAATGGTCTCTGACCCTATATATCCTGCTGGACTTCCTAGCAACATTGCTCACAACTATGAGAATTCCAGGTATAAGAAGCCCCTAGGTTATCCACACAGCAGGACTACTAGCTACTGAGGGGGTTGGTTGGGGATGTGACCTGAAAAGAATTACATTAATACACCTGGTCCAAAGGTAATGACTGTGCTATTTACTACACTTACTCCTTATGCACTATTCCTCTAATCTAGTAACACTATCAACCCCACCGCCCAGAATCACAGAATTTGAGAATAGTAAGTATGATAATTTAGGGATGTATATGTGTGTCTGTGTGTGTATGTCTGTGTGTGTGTGTATGTGGCGTGTCTGTACTTGAAAAGTTATCATCTATCCTATCGTAGAAGACCTTCAAAGAAGAGAAATCTACTATCTTTGAACATAGGCAATTTCACTTTTTGGGTAGCATTGTTAGGAAGATTTTGGATTTGGGAGGTTATTTTGGTATCAAACCTAATTTTATCCCTTTACAATTTGTACTTGTGTGCTCTTAGTTCTTTCATTTAAGACTAAAGAGGGAAACTGTAGAGAACCTTGAATATCACACAAAAAATTTTAAATTACATTTATTAAACTAGAAGAAACTGAACATTTTTATTTAAATACAGTTTCTGTTTATAATTGTAGTTATGTAAATGTGAGATAAGTCTGGCACTAGCATGAAGATTAGACTGAATAAGAGAACAAAGTGTAGACCAGAATAACTTCCATAAGTCTATTGTAATTTTCTAATTGGTTGCTTTTAAAGGCCTGGCTGTGGGAAAAGAGAAGATGAGATCTTGTAACAGTAGAACCAGCAAAGCACTAAAAAATGTTAGATTTGAATAATCAAAGGAAAAGAATCCAATAAAATGTCAAATTTCCAATATGGGAGATTAAGTCAATACTAATACTACTACTATTGTAAGTAGAGAAGTCAAGAAAAAGAGAAAGTTCAGGGGAAGGAAGACTAATGTTAGATTTTCTGAGGTGCCAGCAGGACAGCTAGATAATGTTGTTTTTAGGAGGTAGATTCATTTCTAGAATTGAGCATTGATATGAGAACTGGAGATATATATATATATATATATATATATATATATATATATATATATATATATATATATATTTGTAATACATCTGAATAGCAGCAAGTAGTTGAAGTGAGATTACAGGAATGAAATTGTCATGAGAGAAAAATGATGAGATAGGAGGTCCAAAGATATGATATTCATGAACATGCACCATAAGGAATCAGAGAAGAAAAAGAAGAAACAAGAGGAGGCAGAAAAACGAGCTGTTAGAAAATCCGAAAGAAAGGTGAAGAAGGGAGTGAAATGAAGCCAAAGTTGGAGAGAATATTCAAAAGGACAGGATGTTTAAATGATGATGATGATGACAATTATAATTTATGCACTACATTAAGGTTTATGTTTTCTTTGTATATGCATACATATTCATATGTGTATATATATACACATACATGTACACACATATGTGTGTATATATATGCATACTTTCTCTCTCATACACACACACACACACACACACACACACACACACACATTTAGTTCTTATTTGATCTTCAAAACAACCCTGGGAGAGCAAATGCTATTATTAAGTACATTTTACAGATCTGAAAACTGAATCTAAGAGAGATTAAATGATTTCCCAAGGTTCATACAGCTAAGTAAATATCTGAGGAGAGACTCCCATCCAGCTATTCTAGACAATATATGATATGCAATAATATCATGAGAATAGATGGCCATTAGAGAAAAAGAAGTTCCTTGAATTTGTTGAGTCTGAAGTTGACTCTATTCTGTGAGGAAAATAGAGATAGAGAGGAATATTAGCCATGAGATATAGATAAGATTTCTTCAAAAGTCTGAGAGGAGAGAAATATGTGACAGTTGCAGGATGAGAAAAAATAGGGAAAGATTTCCACATGGTTATGTTTAAAGAATTGTAGAAATTTGGAACAAGATTGTAATTATACTAGAATAATGGCATGATGGGGGCAATTTAAAACATATAAGAGAGAAGGGATATGGTGTCTAGAATAATGTCCTGGGAAAAAAGTTGTGATTGAGAAAGAAATTTGCCTAGAAAGGAGTGAGAATGTTTTCTATCATGTGTGGAAAAAAGATAAAGTAGATTACCAGTTTTCAGTAAAGGAATCAGAGGGGTGGAAGTTCCTAACATATGACTTCAATTTTATTTGTGATATGGGGTGCTGGTGAGAAATTATCTCTTATATTTACGAGGGGATTATATGTCAGTAGAGTGCTGGATACCAGAGAATTTTGGAATGGGTATTTTGGGTAGTGCAATATGTAATCTATCACTTCATTCATTCATTCATTCATTCATTCGCCTGTCTTTCTACTAATTCATCTACTTATTTGCTCATTCATTTATATCTATTCATATATTCACTGACTCATAAATTTATTTATTCATTCATTCACTTATTTATTTATGTTCCTTTTAAACTAAACTCTGTTGACATCCACATATGGTGGCTTCGTGCGTGCATTTTACAGTATGTTCTATGCTTCTGTTAATTCCATTACCCACCAACATACAAAATGTATAGACATCATAATTCAAATTTTCTCCACATATTTATAAACTCATATTTATAAATCCAAGAACAAGCAATCTGATTGAACTGATCAAATTCTTTCAATCCCTCTTGATATAGAAGATTATGATCAGATAAGCATTATGTTTACAAAAGAAAAGTAATTAAAAAAAATTGCCAAGGTTTACAGAAACAGGAATTTTTCATCTCTAAAAGACTAAGCCATTATTGTTGGTACATCTACTTTTCTGTATGTATCATGTTTGATTTCCTTCTTCCTGTGTGAAGAGATTCAGAATGAATTTGATTGTTGCTTGGACCCTTCATTTTTCATTCATTTAACTATCATGATATTCTTCCATTTCTGGATTGGGCCTGGCTCAGGTCCAGCACCTTTGTAGTTTAGGTTTGATATTAAAATAAAAAGAGGTAAGTCACTCAACAGTTAAGAAAGAGATACCCTTAGGCATAACAGGAGAATATTCAACAAGTATATGTACTGAGTACAACCCAAGTTTATTTGACTGAATAAAGTGATGACTTGGACAAGCTAAGGAGA
>JAQQSK010010553.1:0-12636 GCA_028658325.1 Potorous gilbertii | reverse complement strand
CTATTTTCCAGGTCAGTTGTTTTTCCAATGAGATATTTCACATTCTCTTCCATTTTGTCATTCTTTTGGTTTTGTTTTGTGATTTCTCGGTTTCTCAGAAAGTCATTAGCCTCCATCTGTTCCATTCTAATTTTGAGAGAACTATTTTCTTCAGTGAGCTTTTGAACCTCTTTTTCCACTTAGCTAATTCTGCTTTTGAAAGCATTCTTCTCCTCATTGGCTTTTTGAATCTCCTTTGCCAATTGAGTTAGCCTATTTTTCAAGGTGTTATTTTCTTCAGCATTTTTTTGGGTCTCCTTTATCAAGGTATTAACCTGTTTTTCATGCTTTTCTTGTATCTCTCTCATTTCTCTTCCCAGTTTTTCCTCCACCTAACTTAATTTTCAAAACCCTTTTTGAGCTCTTCCATGGCCGGAACCCATTGGATATCTTTTTCAGATGTTTGGGATACAGAGGGCTTGACTTCTATGTCTTTCCCTGATGGTAAGCATTCTTCTTCCTCATCCAAAAGGAAAGGAGGAAACATCTGTTCACCAAGAAAGCAACCTTCTATGGTCTTATTTTTTTTCCCTTTTCTGGGCATTTTCCCAGCCAGTTACTTGACTTCTGAGATTCCTCTCCACCTCCACCCAGATCTGCCCAGCTAGTGCTTAGGGTCTGAGATTCAAATGCTACTCCCCAGCCTCAGGGCTTTCAGTGGTGGGCATGGCTGCTCTTCCATGTGAGCTTAAGCGCTGGTGCTGAGGTGGGCCCAGGGCCGCCTCCCAGGCACACTTCCCTCAGGGGGTTTATGTGGAGACTTTCAGTAATGGACCCGAGCTCCTGCCTGCTCTGGGAGCCCCTGCTGCTTCCCCCGCTGCTGCCTCCTGAGAGGGCCTGAGTTATCGAGACACCCCGCTCCCCTCTCAGCCCACCAAACAGTCTCTCTCACTGACCTGTAGTGCCTGTGGGTGGAGGGACCTTCGTGGCTGCTGGAGATTCCATCCCTGAAGCCTGCTCTGATCTGCTCCTCTCGGGGCTGTGCAGCTAAGGTAGGGCTAGGCTCTGCTCCATGTCCAGTGCGCAATGGACCTTTGGTGCCAGTTTTTCACGGCTCTCTGGAACAGAAATCTCCTCCACTCTGTTGCTGCATGGCTTCCACTGCTCCAGAATTTGTTGGGAGTTCCTTTTTATAGGTAATTTATGGGCTGTGGGTTCGGAGCTAGCATATGTTAATCTTTCTACTCCGCCATCTTGGCTCCTCCCCCTGGGAAATGTTTTGAAGTGTGAATGTTTAAAGCACCATATCAATGTTAAGAAAGAGAACACGTTTATTAAGCAACTATTATGTGTTAGGCACTGTGCTACCCTCTTGGTATATACTATAATAGTAGCTTATATTTTATCCTATAGTTTCCAGGATGGGTGGAAGTACTGATTAATTATAGGTCTAAAACTCAAAGGAGGTAGAGGTAGTTATATGGAAACAAGTCAGATAGTAATGATATCCAGTGAAAAAAATGAAGTGTGATGGAGGACCAGCTAAAATAATCGACCAGATGAGGGCTTCAGCAAGCAGAACATTGTGCTCATATGTATGTGTGTGTGGGTAAAGTGGTGGGGTAGAGTGGATTTGGCACCCAGGGTTGGAATTCTGGAACTGAAATGAGAAGACTTAAGTCTTTTAAAAGAATATTGTTTGTTTTTATTGTTTTCTAGGATTTAAAGGGCTTCTGTTTTGTTTTACTGAACTGACAACCATTTTCACAGATAAGGAAATGGAGGATGAATAAATTTAAGTGACTTAACTAAGCTCCCACAGATAGTAAGTGGAAAAACGAGGAATGGAACACATCTTATTTAGGCTCCTCTCAAGTAAAATTAAAAACTATGTGGTTGGTTTCCTCCCAATAGGTAAATTTTTTTCCAGCTCTTTTTGGAACTCTTATGGATTAACTATTTTCTTCTCTTTAGTATTTTTTTAAACACCCTTTTAATTAAATACCTACTAAGGGCCAGACACTAATCTAAGCACTGTATAAATATTCATTTTTTCCTCAAAAAAAACCCTGGAAGGTAGGAATTATTATTCATTCCTATTTTACAGATTAGGCAACTGAAACAGACAGGGGTTGTGACTTGCCCAGGATCACACACCTATTAAATGTATAAGGTCAGATCTGAGTTAAGGCCTATTCTGACTCTAAGTCCAGGGTTTTATTCACTGTACCACTCAGCTTTATCTATTTGTAGAATTACATTCTTCTACTAGATTTAACTCCTGGGTGTCTTTTTACCAGTCATTTCTTTGTTGTGACTGTCTTCTTTTGTTTACTCATATCTCCAGCCTCAGTTCTCAGTTTGGGACTTTGTGTTAGGGTCAGGTTGGATCATTTCCTTAAATTTTTAGATGGAACTTTTAGGCTATTTAGTCTTGACCTTGATTTCTTCCCCTGACTTGTTTTCACTCAGGTTTCAAGCCTCTCTAGCCTCTAATCTTTGCAGGTCAAAGTGTTGTGGTTTTCATGCTCTCTTTGAGCATTTCAGCCAGAGTTCTGACAGGCTTCTAGTCTATTTACCTGTGCTCAGGCTGATTTCCCCTATCAGATCCCTCCCCCAATGCCTGTTACATTCTGTCTATACTTTCAGTCATAGACAAATACATTTTCTGGGTTTTTTTAAAAATTTCTTTGATTTCTTAATTCAAATTTGATCTGGTACCATTATTTTATATTTTATTAGAATATTTTTAGAGAACTGAATCCCTCTATGACTTTTCACACTACTATCTTAAATGAAATTTCATTATGATGCTTTCATTCTCTAACTCACAAGGTTGTTATAAAAATTAAATCAAAAAATGAATGTGAAAGTGTTATATAATGATAATATACCATATAGCTATAAGATAATTATGATAAAAGCAGCAAACAATAAAATGTAGAAGGAATGGTTATCACATTTGCATAATATATAAAATTAAAAGGGATCATTAACATTCTAAATGACAGAATTAGGATCATAAATGATCTTGGTAGATTAGAAGGGTTAGTTGAAACTAACTAAAAGAAACTTAATAAGAATAATTGTAAAATCCCATTTTTAGATATTATAATTATATAAACATACTATCACAGAGAAATGACTAAAAATAGTTTATGTGAAAATTCTGGCTGTATTAGCGAACTTCCTATTTAATTCTAGTCAATCCAGTGAAATGGCAAACAAAAAAATCTAATTTGATCATAAATAACATTACTAGAATAGTGTCAATAGCAAGAAATACTTAAATATAATATGCCCTGAGATAGTACTACTTTACTCTGCCATCATCAGATGACAAGTGGTAGACAAGGTACCACATTTTGGAATAGACATACTAATTATGTAAAATTGGAGTATATCATAGAGGATGCCTAGGGTGATAATGCATCCCCAAAGCATGTTATATGAGGATACTTACTAAAAAGAAGAATTAGTAAGGATGTGCTAACTTCTTTCAAGTTTTGAAGGTCCATCATCTGGAAGAGGGATTATATTTCTTTTGTATGACACTAGAAGACTTAGGACCAATGGGTGGAAATTTTGGAAAGAAAGATATTTAAATGGGTGAAAAAAAAAACTCCCTAACAATTGATAAGTCATGGATTACCTGAGGGAGTGGTGATTTCTTATTCACTGGGGATTCTCTATTGAGTCTGATTGATCACCTGTTAGGAAAGTTGCAGAAAAATAATAATAATTTATCAGGAATTGTACTAGATCATTTCTTGGGTTCCTTTCAACTCTGAATATCTATGGTTCTAACACATTTATTAGTGCAAAATACATATGCATACTTTCCCAGACAAGATATTTACTCACCTGGCTACTTGAGACACCATATCTTGGATTCCTGCCTGCCCTCAAATGTGCTTTCCTACTCTCATTTTTCCAGCTACTCAAACCATCCCAAACTCTTCCCTCACAATCTTTTTTGTTCATCCTGTTCTGCCATCTTAGCCTTGTTTATTTCATCTTCACATCTTCCTGACATGAAAGAATAAATTATTTCAAACAAAATGCTTAAAGTTCAAGTCAAGAACATTATTTGCCTCATAACTTTTTCAATTATAATCCAGAACATCCTGGTTCTGAAAAAATGAAATTTGCACAGTGCCTAGTACATAGCACGTCTTTAATAAATGCTTTTTGATTAATTTGAGAGGCAACAAGTTTTTGGCAATTCACCCCTGTTCTCAATTATCTGGTGAAGAAATTTCAAGAGTTGGTTCATGATACTACAGGATGTAACAAGAAATATCATGAAATTCTCAAAAAAAAAACTATTCTTATGAGATATAATCTAAATTCAAGAGGTCAAGGGCCAAAAGATGAAAAGCCAAAGAGTTTGTTTATAAGGTAAATAAAGGTCAAATCTCAGAATTGAACCAGACCAGTTAAGTATAATCAACAGTAAGGCATCAGTAGAATCTAATGCTAAGAAGCTTAGGTCAAGGGCCAGTGAAAACTAGACTATCAAAGGACCATTAACTAGTAAGGAAGGCAGAAAGTGGGCTGGATTGGGAGTCAGAGGAACTGGGTACACATTTTAACTCTGTCCCTGAAAATACATGTGACTTTAGATCATAAGCCACTTAACTTTTCTGGGCATCAGTTACCTCATCTATAAAATGAGGGGGCTAACATAGCCATGTTCTAAGGTTCCTTCTACTCTAAAACTAGAGTGTATGATTTATTCATTATATTTTCCCTTCTCATAAGATTATAAAGTATAGCAATAGCTAACATCTATGAAAGTTTCAAGGTTTGAAAAAAGCTTTTCATGCCTTACCTCATTGAGTCCCTGCAACCAGCTCATTTAGGTACTACAGGTATTATTCCATATTACACAGGAGAAGGCTGAGTCTCAAACAGGTGACTTGTCTGTGGTCACATAGCTAGTAAGTGTCAGAGATAGACTGAACCCAGGTAAATCCTCTGATGCTCAGCTCAGGTTTGTTTCAAGTGCGATATGATGCATCATGGATAAAAGGAGATTCATTTTTAATGTGTCCCTGAAATACCAAAAGATCTCATTTCCCATATTGGATTCTATTAAGAGTCCAAAACTATTTGAATTTTAAGACACATTTTCTGAAGAAGAAATTCAAGCAACTATACAGTGAACAGGATCAGTGGAGACACAGTCAGGGGATTGAGACCAGAGTTTATGTTTTCTCAATAGGCTTTTTTCCTACTTCTTCTGTAGTACCTGGCTCATTGCTTGGCTTCCACTTTTCATTTCTCTTCTAGTCTCCACAGGCTTAGTTAGCATGAGGACTGAGGTACGGGGCTATTTCTACAGGAAGTATAAACAATCGATTGATTCAGCCAGTTGAAACAACTAGTCAATTCACTGTTAAAAAAAAAAAAAGGATAAACTTGTTATTTGGCATCATATAGGAAAGAAAAAAGTTTGACTAGATTTTTCAATTGGTTATGTTAGTGGCAACTCAATGCTGCTCTAATTATAGCTCTGTATTTTTTTACCCATAGTGGCAAGTTGTTCTAAAAGTGAAAAACTGGGAAGCACTTGGGAGCCAGAGTTCCACCTGAGTAAATTCTATGTGCAGATGTAGCACACATATTTTCCCCCTTTCTTCCCCTCCTTTCCCAACCCATTCTTAGGCCTAATTCCATTGTGTAAGACCCCTTCAGTGTCAGGTTAGTTAATCTGTTATTCAGAAATAGAAGTATTGCCAAGATTCTATTTAAACAGAGGAGGAAGTGAATATGAATTTGGACTCCTCAAAAGAAAGCATGAGTGACAGACTCCCGTCAGAGTAGTAATTGTCTAAGTTATTGATGCAGAAATCTTTGTGTGAATGAATATAATCTGGCCTAGAGCAGATTAATACATTACTGAAAAGACTCCATGTCCACCTCATTAAAAAGCCCGATTATATTTTTCTCCGATATAATTGTATTGCCCTTTGATTCACTATAATGTTCAGAACAAAGAACAATTATAATCTCCCTCACGTTAACAAAACATTCTCATAATGACAAAATAGCTTAATTACTCAAATTAGCAGTTCAGGGAGAGAGCATTTATTATAATGTCATTGTTAGTGGCAGAGCGGAGCATGTCACACACAGCATTACTAAACTGCAGTGAATCACTTTTAGCCTGACAAAAATGACTGACATTTAGGATGGAAATGACAATCACTGTCTTTATGTAGTTAATATTAGTTGAGCATGCTAGAGCTGTTCCCATGTGCACAATGGCTGAGTAAGCTGGTAGGAGAACTCTGAGCAAATGCAGTCCTAGCACTCATGGAATTTACAAACTTACCTAATGAAAATACAGTTAAACCAGTGAGAACTGACAGATTAAACACAGTTATACTTGAGAAAGAGAAGAATGGACTGGAGAACTGGTTAAATATTTCCTTAGGTTTGCCAGGGAAGGAAGGGGCCCTAAACTGTATTGGGAAAGCTGAGCTGAAAGAAATGGGAAGTGAAAAGCTTTATGAGATTTGGATGATAGTTTGAGCTAAGTTAGAGACAGGCCACAGAAAGTGAATGGATTCGCCTTAAGTGAACTAATTAATTGGTCTTATTAGAGCAGGAGGAGAAAATAAAATATTTCTGTGAAGGGAGAAAAGCAAGGATAGACTGAGATACAACTGACAAAGGACCTAGAAAATTTCAGTCAAAGGTCTGAACTTTGTATGAAAGACCCAGAAGAGACAGGAAGTTCACAAGGGACAGAAATGAGATCTAGCAAATAGAATTAGAGAATCTTTGTTGTAGCATTCAATGTAAACCAAAGGCATTTAGGTAACGAGAGAGGCATTATAGGAAACAAATATCCGGGACCTAATCTGAGGGCACCATTAGTGCACTCCTCTCATCTGGAGGCCAGGCTATGTCCATTTATTTACCCTTAACAAGCTGAACAAGTGAAACTTCAGACTTATTTTTTCTTTTATCACAGTAGGACAGCTAGGTGACACTATAAAGAGAATGCCTCACCTTCCTGATCTCAAATCCAGCCTCAGACACTCACTAGCTGTGTGACCCTGAGCAAATTACTTAACTTTGTTTGCCTCAGTTTCCTCTTCTATGAAAAGAGTCAGAGAAGGAAATGGCAAACCACTCCAGTATCTTTTCCTAGATCCAAATAGGATCATGAAGAGTTGGACATCACTGAAACAAATGAACGACAAATTTTGACAATAGTTCTTTTAACTTATTCCTGTGCCAATCTTAGAATACTAGAAGGTTATTTCTAAAGAACAACTTCTTGGATCACGTCATTCTCTTGATCAAAATCACTAACGACTTCCCATTACCTACCAAGTAAAGTCTAACCTCATTACAGCCTGACCTTTAAGGCCTTCTGCAATCTGGCCCCAGTTGACCTTTTCAGTCTTATTTCATCTTAACATTTTCCAATTTCCAGCTGGAATGGGTTATATCTCCTTCCTAAGTTCAACCTTACTCTTTCCTACTACCATGCTTTTTCTCACACTGTCCCCTGTTGTTGCAATGCTTCTGCCTCGATCTCTATCTCTGCTAGTTGGTATCTTTCCATTTCTCAAGATCTAGCTCAGATTTTGCTTCCTGCATTAGGCAAATATTGGTGACACCCTCCCCCTAGAAAGAAATTATCTCTTCAACTTTGAATTTTTAGTAGCCCTTTAAAAGTTTTGTCTCTCTTCCAAATTTATGATGTTCAAAATTATGTCATAGTTATTCATTTATCTGTCTTTCAGGGCAGAAACCATGTTTTATTAAAATCTGTTCTTTCTGTAGCATATAGCATAAAATGATTATACTAGGCACTTATTAAATATTTTCCTAATTGAATTAAATTTAATCATGTAGATTAAATGATCTCCCCAGTTTAAATTATCTTCCTAGATATTTTAAAATCTAGAATACTGTAATTATTTAGGTTTCTAGGAACTTGGTATGCATGAGAGTTGAACATTTCAGGGACTCTGTTGCAAGGTTTTGCAAATAGTAAAAGAAAATGAATTTTAATAGTTCATCCTTAATATATTTTTATTTTTTCACTTATTTATATATGCACTTATGAAGTTTATGCATGTATATATATACACACATATATATATATATACACACATATATATATATATATATATATATATATAAATGTGCATATATTTATAACTATCACAATTAAGTTCAAATACTAACTTAAGAAAAACTTGCTGGAAGACAAAATTATGGTTCTTAATGTCAACAGATTATCATAATATTAAAATATTATAATGATATACATACACATACATACCTATATAATACTACAATATAATAATACTAGTTAGCATTTACATAGCACTTTAAAATTTGTGAAATGTTTTACAAATATTATGTCATTTGATACTTATAACAGCCCTGTGAGGTCAGGGCTACCATTACGACCATATTACAGATTAGAAAATAAGCTGAGAGAAATTAAGTTCTTTGTCCAAAATCATACAACTATTGTGTTTGAGGTCCAATTCGAATTCAGGCTGTTCTGAATTTTAATTTAACACTTTTATCCAGCTTGCCATCCAGCTTCTGGGCATATATGAAGTGCAAGGTTCTATGCTAACTAATGAGTGGATTCTAAGAGTAGACAAGAAGACAAGGCAATGTCTTAACATTAGATTGCACATTTGGATATATGATGTAAGCTTATTGGCTAAAAGCAAAATGATTATTAAATTTCCGATTTTATTTTTTTCGTAAGTTAAAGAGAAATAATAAGGAGCAATTACTAATGTAGACCTATTTGTGAACAGTAAAGAAGAACTAGTTGGAAAAATGAAAACAATGAAAATCTTGGGAGAAAGTTGATGTTTTATTAAAATTAGAGACAAATGAGGAAGTGAAAGCTGGGCACCGTCTGATATGTACTTTACCTTTTGAGAGGACAACCTTCAAAGTTTTCAGGTAGGACCTCATGGAAAGATTCTCAAGAAAGAAATTCTGGCTTGTTTGGTTTTTATTTTTGTTTGTTTTTATTTTTCATTTTTAACACAGTTCATATCACATAAAACAATTCCAACTTTTGGTCAGGGGATACTTCTTTTAAAGCATTTACGATACAGACCAGAAACAAATGTTTTTTTTTTAACATTAACCAACTGAGACACAAATAATAACTATGTATGCTACCTTCACAAGCCCTTGACCTAATTGTCTCCAAGAATGAAATTCTGACAACATAAAGTACAAGTACAAGTTCCATTCATTAGTAACTTAATTTCATTTAGGGTAACTAACCACTCTTACTACCATTTTCTTTTTCTTAGATTTTAGTTTCCAATTCCTATTTTATATTTATCCTTAACTATATGAAGATCATTCTGTTAATTAAAGAATACAGAAGCTAAATAGTAGAATATTTCTGCAATTCATCTGTCTTCAGTTATTATAATCTAGCTCTCCTTAAGTTATCATTTTTTCAACTTCTTATTCTCAGTCTATAGAATAAAACCCTTCTTTTTGTCCTTACTGTCTTTCCTAAGGCTTCATTCACATACATAGTTGTCTTAACATTACTCTCATGCCACTCTTTTATATATTTTTTCATTTTATTGTGCCTTTTCTATCTTTTATACTTATTCTCTTAAAAATCTTTATCAACAAATTCTCCAAGAAGCCAAGTCAGTTTTTGTTTTTTGTTACCTGACATATTTTTTCCTTATCAGCATATTTGGTCAGAAATGCCCACCATAACAATCTTTGAAGAATCCTGGAAGAAAAGAGACTGAGAAAGGCAAACTTTGTCAACAAATCAGCCAATTGAAAAAAAATCTATTAAGTTCCTACTATATGCTTGGCATTTTGCTAGGGAAAGGGATGGTACAAGCTTGAAACATGATGCAATCTCAACATGCAAAAATCTTGTTCTAAAATCCAAAACAGAAAAGAAGAAAGAGGCTATAAACTATAATCCAGGAAGTTTGATGCTTATTTCAGACAAATTTCTAAAATGTATTTGAAGAGATGGTTGTTGAGCACTTGGAAACCTAAGTGTTAAAACCTATTAGCTATCATAGATTTATTTAGAACAAGTCATACCAGACTAACTCTTTTTCCTACAGTGAATAGGATGCTGTTTTGTCATTGTGAGTTGCTTTTCAGTTGTGTCTGAATATTTGTGACTCCATTTGGGATTTTCTTGGCAAAGAAACTGGAGTGGTTTGCCATCTCCTTCTCCAGATCATTTTATGGATGAGGAACTAAGGCAAAGTTAAGTAACTTGCCTAGGGTCACACAGCTAGCAAATGTTTGAGACCAGATTTGAACTCAAGAAGATGAATCTTCCTGACTTTATATGTGAAGCTCTATCCACTGTGCCACCTTGCCACCAGCGGTTAGTCTAACCTAGATACCCTCCTAGTAATAGTGATTTAATACATTTTTCATTTCTTTTTCTGAAAACTACCTGTTTTATGGCCATTTATCAAATGTGGAATGATCCAGATTCTTGTAAATTTGGCTTGATTCCTTATATATTTGAGAGATGAAGCCTTTATCATAGAAATGATATAAAATCCTCCCCTTTCTCCCTATTTTTGCTTTCCTTCTAATCTTGGCTACATTTGTTTATGCAAAAACTTTTAAATTTAATGCACAGTTATCCATTTTATGTCCTGTAATGCTCTCTATCACTTGTTTGATAACATTTTTTTCCCATATCCATAGATCTGGCAGCTAAATTATTCCATGTTTCCATAATTTGCTTATGGTATCATGCACTGATTCTGACCTTATCTTGGTATGTGGTGTGAGATCTTTTCTTTACCTAGTTTCTGCCAAACCACTTTTCAGTTTCCTCAGCAATTTTTGTCAAATAGTGATTTTTTTCTCCACAAAGTTTGGATCACTGTGTTGATCATATACAAGCTTATGATAGTCATTTACTACTGTGTACTATGCACCTAATCTATTCTCCTGATCCACTACTCGATTTCTTAGCCAGTGCTAGATTGTTTTGATAACTACACAATTCCACTTTGTAATAAGTTTGAAATCTGTTATGCTTAGGGCACTTTTTTTCCCCACATTTTTCATTAATTGTCTTGATATTTTTGATCTTTTACTCTTCCAGATGAATTCTATTCTTATTTTGTCTAGTTGTTTAAAATATTTTTTGGTGGTTGTATTTAATAAGTATTTTAATTTAAATAGAATTGTCATTTCTATTACATTGACTTGGCCTACCCATGAATGATTAATATTTTTCCAATATTTTAGATCTGATTTTATTAGTGTGAAAAGTGTTTAATAATTATGTTCATATAGGTTGCAGGGGTCTTTTGTTGGGTAGGCCCCACTCATCTCCTCCAGTATTTTATATTGTCTACAGTTAGTTTAAATGGAATTTCTCTATTTCTTGTTGCTGGATTTTGTTGGTAAGTTATAGAAATGCTAGTGATTATGTGTTTATTTTATGTCCTCAAAATTTTCTGAAATTGATCATCATTTCAACTAGTTTTTTAATGGATTCTCTAGGACTCAAGTATGCTATCATATCATCCTCTAGGTGTAATGGTTTTGTTTTTTCATTAATCACCCTAATTCTCTCAATTTTCTTTTCTTCTCTTCTTGCAGTAGCTAACATTTCTAGTACAATATTGAATAATAGTGGTAATAATGGGCATTCTTGCTTTGCCCGAATCTATTTGGAAGGTTTCTAGTTTAACTCCATTACAGATATTTGCTTTTGGTTTTAGATAAATTCTATTTATCATTTTAAGGAAAGTTCTATTTATCACTCTGCTTTCTAGAGTTTTTAACAGGAATCAGCGTCGCATTTTGTCAAATGCTTACTCTGCATTCATTGAGATAATTATATAATTTTGACAATTTTATTATTGATGTGGTAAATTATACTGATAGTTTCCCATTGAAATAGCCCTTCATTCCTGATATAAATTGCACCTGCTCATAGTGTATGATCTTGTGATATATTGCTGTAAATCTCCTTGATAGAATTTTATTTAAAATTTTAAAATTAGGGAAGTTGATTTATAGTTTTCTTTCTCTTTGCTCTTTCTGATTTAGGTATCAGTGCCATATTTGTATCATAAAAGAAATTTGGTAGGACTCATTCTTTGCCTATTTTCCCAAATAGTTTATATAAAATTCTAATCAATAGTTTATGTTTAATAGAGTTCATTTGTGCATCTGTCTGGTCCTGGGAATTCTTTCTTAAGGAGCTCATTGATGGTTTGTTCAATTTCTTTTTCTAAAATAGGACTATTTAAGTACTCTGCTTCCTTTTCTGTTAATCTAGGCAACTTACATTTTTGTAAATATTCATCCATTTCACTTAGAATGTCTGATTTACTGACATATAATTGAGCAGAATAGCTCCTAATTTCCTCTTCATTGGTTGTGGATTCACTCCTCATTTTTGATACTTATAATTTGGTTTTCTTCTTTTTTTCTTAAAATCAAATTAACCAATGGTTTATCTATTTTGTTGAATTTTTTCATAAAATCAGCTCCTAGTTTTGTTTCTTAGTTCGATAATTTTTTAAATTTCAATTCTATTACTCTCTTTTGATTTTCAAGATTTCCAGTGTTGTAACACAGGAAATTGGGGGGGAAGGAGATAAGCAGTGTGGGGGGGGGATG
>JAQQSK010010552.1:0-12636 GCA_028658325.1 Potorous gilbertii | reverse complement strand
ATAAAATCTTAATTTTAAGGAAGTGATTGTAGAACATTTATAAATAAATAAAATAAAAATTTTTTTTAAAAATGTCTATTACAACAGTTTAGCAAAATTTGTATCCAAAAACTTACATTAAAGTAGTAGCATATGGCTTGATTCTGCATAAAATAATCATAAATTCCCATTGTCTTAAAAAAAACTCATAACCCTGTGGAGAAGATAGGCTAATACATCTTTGAAGACCCTGCATGGAAAAAAAACAATAATTAGTCTTCACATTGCTTAAATTTTTATCAAGCTGTTTTTTAATATGTGAAGAAATAATCCTTTTGAAAGACATGTCATTGAGCATAAAGATATATTTTTGTTCTTTCTTTCTGAAAGAGATGCCCAGAGAATTTAAGCTAATCCTACACTAACATATTGTCAGGAGAAAGTTAGTACGGGGTTTTGCTGGCTGCTGTGGAAAAGTAGTACAGGGAAATTTAAATGCAATTTATGGGAAATGTAAAAAGTAGTTGAATATAATTTTTAATCTTTCAGCTGTCATTTATGCTAGCAGTGCATATTCCAGATGCTGTTGTATATATAAAAATCTATTCTTATAAAAAGAAAGAAAATAGCAGAAATCAGAGGAAGAAACTAGTAAAGCTAAAGTATTTCATCTTCCTTTCCAAAATTTTATTCATAAGACTAGATTGTCATTGTGAAAACTGGGAGTTTATTCAATTTTAAAATATTTCTCTTTTCAAGAGAAAATAAATCTCATTGGAATTAACTCATAATAGATGAAACTTTCAGAGTGATAAAACTTTTTTTAGTTTATTCCTTTTTCAGTCATGTCTTGTCTCCTTGTCACCTCTTTTGGAGTTTTCTTGGCAATTATACTGCAGTGGTTTGCCATTTCTATCTCTAGATCATTTTATAGATTAGAAAAATGAGGCAAGCAGGTTATCTGATTTGCCCAGGGTCACACAGGTAGTAAGTACCTTAGACAAGAATTGAACTCAGGTCTTCCGAATTCCAGGCCTGGCATTACACTGTGTATCTACCTGTTCCTAAATTTGTACAGCAAAATCTACTGGTATAAACATATATATATATACACACACATATGTATATATATGCATATGTACTATGCATATATGTAGTAATGTATGTGTATAAATGTGTATGTATATGTATTATGTGTGTGTGTATATATACTTGTGTGTGTATGTATATATAGTATATAAGTATGAGGCAACCCAATTATAGAAAGCTGTCCTTATACAAATGTACTGGCCAACAATTTCCCATTAGGACACTTCACTGCTCAGATCTATACGAATTTTTGCTTCAGAAAAGTAGCAGGATAAAAAACCACTGCCACAACATTAATTCATTCAAGTATCTTGACAGGCCACTCTTACTCATGAAGAACAAGTCTTTCCAAGAATACACATTCAGAGATTTTGTGACAATGAGAAAATAGATAAGTATTTTTTTGAGGGGGAGGAAGGGAAAAACAAACTAGACTCAATTTCAAAATAAATTTCCTTATTTAGAATTCAATGAGAATAGCTACAATTATAAATAATTGGTAATGGGTAATGGGTAATGACTGGTGGAAGTACTTATGAAGCACTCTGAGGAGACTGATGGAGCTGTATTCAAATACATCTTCTTCCTGGAAAGGTGGTGTGATTTAGACGCTAGAGTTTCAATCAAGGAATGTCCTGGGTTGAAAAGCCCTGGGTCCAAATTCCATCTGTGATCTTTATTAGATGTGTGTCCATGAGCAAGTTATTTAAACCCTCTAAATGTGTCTGTCAGACAGCACTTAAGTCACAGGTTGGGACTTTTGATCTTCATGGGTGAAAGGAATTTCCTACACTGCCAAAAAAATTTCTGAAACATATGTCTCTCTTTTCACTCTGAATTGTCTTCAAATAATTTTTACTTAATGTCTTGCAAATTTTTCACCGGTAATTTTCATTCAACAACTCTGAAACACTGTACCAGTTTGAAGCCTGTTTGGTTGAAAAGCTTACTAGGTTTAATAAAATCCATTCATAATATTCTTAGGAACTTCACTATATGCATCTCACTTTGGAGTCTGCCAGTTGATTGGTTTTATTGTCAAAGTCCATAGGTTTTCACATACAAGTTATTTGGAGAAGCAAAAGAAAAAAAAGAATATTTTATACTGCACAAATGTTTGCAATTCTCATTTGAATTGTATGGGAGAGAAAAGTTATAATATTGCAGAAAGAGGTACACTTGAACCCAAGTCAATAGTTTGGTTGTCCAGCATGACACTCTCTTGATAATATGGAGAATGATGGAATATTGTGGTAGAAATATATTTTTGGTGGATTTCCCAACTTACTGTTGCTGCATTCTACAGAGCCCTTTAAATTGGACATTTCTGAGTGTACTAAGAATGGAATGTTCTAATCCTCTGTTACATTTCCAATGTAACAACTATTATCAGAGAACTCTAGTAGCGAATTAGGGATATAGTGGCTTTATTGTGTAGGTTGGATGCTGGTAAGGTGCAATGGACAAGTACCAAGAAATAGTAAAATATCATACTGTGATAAGAGGGAACCCCCACCTATATAGAACTTTTTATTGTGAAAATTCTTTATAAAATATTATTAAATTTGGTACATATACATTATTTTATCCTATTTATTCTGAAGAAGAGAAAATTTAGAGATGACATGATAACTGTCTGAAAGTATTTAAAGGATAAGAATGCTAGAATAGTAATAGTTCCTTTGGAGAAGAAAAGTCAAATCATATAAGCATCATGGAGTACAAATCATCAGGAGTCAACGAATGATTAAATGTGGGCAAGAAAGGACATCAAGAATAGAAAAAAAGTTCATATTTTAGACAGGAGGGAATCAGTTCTTTCATTTAAAAGAGAAGGAAAAAAAGCCCAAAGAAGAAGGTTAAATGTTTCGCTTACCATCATATAGCTATTTAATGAGAGCAACAGTGAGAACTCAGGTCTCCTAATTTCAAGTGCAGTTCTTTCTAATATGATATTCTGTGCTATATCAGGTTTGGAAGGGACAGGGATGATGAAAGTAGCTATTAATGGTGATGGTAAAGTTTCAAAAGGACAAGTAGCAGGTTGGAAGATAATTTCAATTATTTTCAACATGTTATCTTTCATATTATACTAAGACATACAATAAGCAATCTTGCTTATTAGCATGAAGTAGGAAAAGATATAAAATTTGAGCAATGAAATACAGATTTCATATCATGAGGTATTCGAGAGGATGAAAATAGAGAGAGGGGGAAAAAAGGATTGTTCCTTAGAGAATTATCATAATTACAGAATAACAAGGAAAAGGAATAAGAAAAAAGCACAGGGTGGAGGGCAGAGCCAGATGACAGAGGAAAAACATGGACTTCCTACAGCTCTTCCCCCAGGTCCAGTCAAACACCTGTGAAAAATGACACTGAGTGAAGCAAACCTCCAGCCCAAGACAGCCTGAAAGGTTGATGAGAAGTGTCTGTATGCCAGGCTGAAATGAGAGTTCCAGTGAAGCGTGGACCAACCCATGAGCAGTCTGGGGCAGAGAGGAAACTAGGATGAATCTCGAGTACCTGTGGTAATTTGCAGACTTTATGACCCCAAAACGCTGAGAACAAATTAGAATATAAATTGAAAAAATCTGCAGCACCTGTGTGAGAGCATAGAATGGTCTGGCATCAATCCCAGGGCAGCAGAGGAGGTAGAGGAGTGCTCAGAGGAGAAGCCCTCAGCAGCCGCAGCAGCAGGGGTAGGTGCAGGGGCAGTGGCAGCCACAGCTACTGTTTCTGGAGCTCTAGGCACATAGATTGTGAGGAGATTGAGCAGCTGGCCACACATTCCCCATCACCACTGGAAGCACAGAACCATGTTGAAAAAGAACTCAAAAGTCAAGTAAATAACTGGGAAAATGAACGAAAAAACATAAAAAAGAATGAGACTATAGAATCGTACTTTGGTTGCAAGGAGAACCAAAATATGTAAACAGAAAGCAAAGTAAAAGGTCCTATATCTAAACTCTCCAACCAAATTATGAATTAGTTTCTCTGAATGGGAGAGTTCCAAAAGATTTTGAAAAACAAGAGAGGTAGAGCAAAAATGGGAAGAGAAATGAGAGTGAAGCAAGATTATCATGAAAAACGAGTTAACTGCTTTTGCTTAATAAGAGACCAAAAATTTGCTGAAGAAAACAACACTTTAAAAAATAGACTAATCCAAATGGCAAAAGAGATTCAAAAGTCGATAAGGGGAAGAATGCCCTAAAAAGCAGAATTTATCAGATGGAAAAGGAGATTCAAAAGATCACTGAAGAAAACAATTCCTTTTATTATTATTTTGTTTTCAGTGTTCTACAATCACTTCCACATAATTCAGACTTTCCCCCCTCCCTCCTCCTCCTTCCCCTCTCCTTCACCCACTCCCTTCTCGAGATGGCATAAAATTTTATTTGGTTCTATCCATCCATTCCTATTAAATATATTTTCACCTTAGTCATGTTGCACAGAAGAATTAAAATGAATGGGAGAAATAATAAAACAAACCAAAATGTAATACAAAAGAAAATGATCTGCTACATTCTATGATCAATTCCGAAGTTCTTTCTTTGGATGTGGAAGTCATTTTGTCTTGAGAGATCAGTGGAAATTTTTTAGATCCTTGCACTGCAGTGTAGTTCTCAGTTTACCAGAAAAAATCGTCTCACACTGTGGTTGTTTCTGTGAATATGCTTCTCCTGGTTCTGCTCTTTTCACTCAGCATCATTTCATATAAGTCGTTCCAGGCCTCTCTGAAGACTTCTTGTTCATTCTTTCTTAGAGTACAATAGTATTTCATTACATTCCCATGACAAATTTATGCAGCCATCCCCAATTGATGGGCATCCTCTTGATTTTCAGTTTTTGGCCACCCCAAATTGCTCTCCAGAATGGCTGGATCAGCTCACAGCTTCGCTGAGAATGAATTAGGTGTTCCAACTCTCCCACATCTTCTCCAACCTTTATCATCACAATGTTGTATCATGTTAGTCAATCTGACAGATGTGACGTGGTGTCTAAGAGTTGTTTTGATTTGCATCTCTGTAATCGATAATGATTTAGAGCATCTTTTCATATGACTATAGAGAACTTTGCTTTCCTACTCTGAAAACTGCCTGTTCACATCCTTTGACCATTTTATCAATTGGGGAATGACATGAATTCTTGTCCATTTGACTCAGTTCTCTATATGTTTTAGAAATGAGGCCTTTATCACAGACACTAGTAGCAAAAGTTATTTCCAGTTTTCTGCTTCCATCCTAATCTTGATTGCATTGGATTTGTTTGCACAAAATCTTTTCAATTTAATGTAATCAAAATTATCCATTTTCCATTTCAAAACGTGAAGAAAACAATTCCCTAAAGATTAGAATGGAGTAGATAGAAGTTAATGACTATGAAACATCAAATAAATTATAAAACAAAACCAAAGGAATGAAAAGATAGAAGACAATGTGAAATATTGGAAAACACTGAAAACATTGTTAAAACAACTGACTTGGAGAATAGATCCAGAAGAGACAATTTAAAAATTATTGAAAGACCTGAAAACCATGGTCAAAAATACAGCCCATGCATCACCTTTCAAGACATTATCAAGGAAAATTGCCCTTACATTGCTGAAACAAAGGGCAAAAAAGATGGTGAAAGAGTCCCGCAGTCACCTCTGGAAAGAGATCCCAGAAAGAAAACTCATAGGAGTATTGTAGCCAAATTATACAGCTCCCAGGTCAAGCAGAAAATTGTACAAGAAGCCAGAAAGAAAAACATGAATATTGTGGAAGTACAATCAGGATAGCACAAGATATAGCAGCTTCTACATTAAGGCATCAGGGGACTTGGAATATATTCTAAAGGTCAGAAGAGCTAGGCTTAAAGACAAGAATCACCTACCCAGCAAAACTGAGTATAATACTTCAGTGGAACAATTAGTCATTCAATGAAGTAGAGGATTTTCAAGTTTTCTTGATGAAGACCAGAGCTGAATGGAAAATGTGACTTTCAAACACAAGAATGAAGAGAAGCATGAAAAGGTAAACAGCAAAGAGAAGTCATAAGGGGCTTACTAAAGTTGAACTGTTTACATTCCTACGAGGAAAGATAATATTTGTAACTCTTGAGACATTTCTCAGTATTAGGGTTGTTCAAGGGATTATAGACATATAGTACAGAGTGAGTATGAAGGGCTTCTATCTAAAAAAAAATATGAGGGGTGAGAGAAATATATTGGGAGAATACGTAAACTAGAATGGTACAAATTATCTCTCACATAAAAGAGGCAAAAAGAAAGATTATTCAATGGAGGGGAAGTGGAGGAAGGTGAGAGGGAAAGAGTGACCGTAAATATCATCACATTTTATTTAAGTAACGAATAACATGCAGAGTCAATTTGGTAAGAAAATCTATCACACTACAAAAAGTAGAGAGGAAGAGGATAAGTGGGAGAGGAATGGAGGATAGAACTGAGCACAAATAGGAGGACCGTGTAATTAGAAGTAAATACTTTCAAGGAGCAACAAGGTCAAAAGACAGAATAGAATAAAATGGAGGAGAAGATAGGATGGACGGAAATACAGCTAGTCTTTCACAACATGACTCATATATTGAATTGCTTGCCTTTTCAGTGGGAATGGCTGGGGAAGGAGGAAGGTAGAGAAGTTGGAATGCCAAGTTTTAAAAATGAACTTTTAAAAATTGTTCATACATGAAAGTGGGAAATAAGATATACTGACAATTGGATATAGAAATCTATCTTGGTCTGCAAGAAAACAGATTTGATGAGGATAAGTGAAGGTAGGGGTGTGGTAAAAAGGAGGGCAGACTGAGTGAAGAGGTAATCATAATGAATGCCATCTTGCAATGGGCAGAGGAGGGAGATGAGGAGAAAAATTGGAACGAAAAATCTTTTGGAAGTGAATGTTGAAAACTAAAAATAAATGAATTGAAAATAAAAAATAAAAATTTTTAAAAAAAGGAAAAAAAGCACAGTGCTTGGTACATTGTATTTAATAATCTTTTTCCCCCTGTGCATTCATTTTAAATAGGATAAAGCAAGTTTATGTGACTGTGCTGTTGACAGATCAATACACCACAGGTTATTGTGAGTTGAGAATTTCTCTAATTCACTGAATTTTAAAATTACACAACTTAACTGAAAGACATGAATGAATGAATTTATAAATGTTCCTCTCTGGTTTTTTGAAGATTTTTTGTAATTTCATTTTGATGAAGTTTTCTAGCATCTTTGTTCTTTGAATTTTTACCTCTACTGTGAAGATAAGTGCCTGGTACATAGAATTTTGTCAGGTTTATTATAATGATATGCAAATTAAGAATCAGGCTATAATACAAAAAACGAAAAAAAGTAGAGTAATTATTAGGTTACTATAGGGCCTATGGAAATGATCCTTAAAATTTTATTTTCTACATTTCTTCCTAATGCATGAAAATGATTCCGTGGTTGTTTCATGTAACATGGAATGTTATCCAAATCAGTATGAGCTGTAAAATAAATAACAAGTCACTTTGATCCTTATGTAGGATCATTCAAAAACATTTACCCTCACATACCACACACACCCCCACAGAAAAATTTCAGTTAGGCCATTTCTCCAAATACTGAAACTTTGCCATGAGTTGTAGCCTTTTATAAGTTGTTTTTACCAAATCTTTCAGTATGATGTAAGTCTTTTAAAAATAAGCACTTATATAAAAGTTTATAAACCTATATAAAAGTAGATGTCATATTAATACCGCCTCCAACATGTGAATTTTGCTTGGGGAATAATATCAAAATGTTATTGCCCTAGTTTTTTCTAGTTTTATAAAATACTAATGTTGAAGTAATAATTCATGTGTAAGTTGTCATGACGAATTTTAAATAGCAATAACATAACTTGTAAGGAGCCATTACTTTCAGAATTAGTGCAATTTTGTTATCTGTTTTTCATTGTGATTCAAAGTAAGAGCTAGGGCCAAAGTAAGATCTAGAAACACATCTCTCCTTAGACCATATCATTTGAGCTCTTGTGTTGAGCTGGTCCCACTTTTGTTGACTCAAAACTTTCATAGTATTTACGAACTTCAATTACTACAGTGGTATTCTCTGTTCCTCATCTCCAATTCAATGAAGAAAATACCTAATAATCACCTACTATGGGCAAAATTTTACGTTGATTTTTGAAGTAGATATATGCATAAATATGACAAGACCCTTGCCAAATAGGGGGTCTGTAGTCCAGTAGTCAAAATAAGTCAAATGCACGACTTTTGTACAGATACTATGTTATCCCACAGAAAAGAGATGTAAAGTGCTATGAAAGTTCAGAAAAGGAAGAAAAATTATATTTCTTATAGATTCCATAGAGGAGGTTAAAAAATTATACTTATTTAACAGTTATCTTAATATTTGATATAGATTCTGCCTGTTTTTCAGCTATGGGAATGGGAAAAGTTGCTCTGTATTTCTTTGTGTCTTAGAGAAATCTGGAGAAAAAATGGTCAATTTGTCAGCCCAAAAATTCACTTGAAAGAATAGGCTGTGAGGCAGAGTCAAACTGTAGAAAGTGGAGAAAAAGCAGTGACTCACCTAAATTGTTTCCTAAACCCCACCAAATACTTTTAAATGATGCCACAAATTAATTTCTGGAGTGGCAGAACCCATAAAAGGAAAGGATGTAGTGAAGTAGTTTTCCTGCCAAAGATTTAGAATGCCAGCAAGAAAGGTATGTTGTACCTGCGTGAGAAGTGTGGTTTATCCTTAGTTTTGAAAAAGGATCATGACATAAGGGAAATGATGACATGACTTTCAATTGAGTTTGGTTTGAGTGTGGGAGGGCTGTACAAAGTGAACGGTCTCACTTTCTCTTCCTGAGCCTCTGGTTCCAATGACCAAATATAGATCAGGATAAATGGAGATGACCCAGAATTCAGTGGGATTCGGTCTATTTGTGCTAACATCGTTTTCACACTCTCACTTTGAGTGAAGCAGTAACCATTCGATGAATAGACCTCTTTAAGAAGTGAGTCAAGGGATGGCCCCTTTAAAATAAATAAATCCAACTGGGAGGGGAATACAGTCAAAGTCACTGGCCCAAAGAGAAACAGTTATTATTTACATTCACACTGATCCAGAAGTGTCCCGAAAATAACCATTGATCAGTGCTTGGACCTATTGTTGCCGAATCAATTATATCCAGAGTGAACTGGGTTTAAGGCATAGTCTTTGAGGGAGACAGAGAGATCTAGCCAGTAAAGTTCAGGTTGACTAGGTAGGTTTTGGTCAACAAAATATACCTTCATTTGGAAGAGAGGAAGACAGTCAAGCATAAAATGAGCTAGCATAAATAGGGTCCTAGGAAATCAGGAGCAGACCTTGAGAGTGACTGAATCCATAGTGACAGTATATTCTTTTGTAGTTATCAGACCAGTAACTGTTTCTAGAATTGTCAATCCCTAGATGCAAAGGGGGTCGAGATTAAATGGGTCTCTTTACTAGGACTGGGTACTTTGTTCATACTCTAATTTGAGTCACAGTGCTGGGTAGCAGTCCCAGAGCAAGGAAGAACATCAGAGCTTGCAGTTAAAGTGAAATAGATGTCCTTGTCAAAGTTTCTGGGCAGAAAAGTGTGCTTATGATTACTCACAGGCCAGGAAAGTAGTAAACACATCTCTCCTTGATGAAATGAAAACTTGCAGATTCCTAAAAATCTTTCAGAAAAAAACTACAAAACACCTTTGAGGGTTGGGACGTAGCACCTCCCACCATGTAAGCAGAACCCAATTTAACAAAGAGTTAAAACTCAAGAAATTCTTGCAAAAATGAGCAAACAGAAAAAAAATTCTGACCAGGAAAAATTATTATGTTAACAAGGAAGGTCGAAACATGCACTCAGAAGAAGAAAGCAAAGCAAAATTTCCACATGCAAAACTTCGCGAAAACATTTTAATTCGTGTCAGGTCATAGAATAGTTCAAAAATGATTTGGAAAATCAAATAAGAGAGATAGAGGAAAATCTGGGAAGAAAAATGAGAGTGATGTAAGAATATCAGGCAAAATACACACACACACACACACACACACACACACACATACATGCAATACCTAAGAAAATAACACTTGAAAAAAACACATTAGACAAAATGGTAAAAGTGGTACAAAAGTCATGGAGAAGAAGAATGCCTTAAAAAGCACCAAATTGTGCAGGGAAGGCACCAAAATTAACTGAAGAAAAATATTCCTTAAAAAGTAGAATGGGCCAAATGGAAAAGGAAGTCCAAAAGCTCATTGAAGAAAATAAATTAGAATGGTGCAAATGGAAGCTAATGACTCTATAAGAAATAAAGATACTATAAAACAAAAGCAAAAGGATGGAAAAATTAGAAAACAACGTAAAATATCTCATTGGGGAAAAACACTGACATAACAAATATATCCAGGAGAGGTAATTTTAAAATTATTGGACCACCCGAAAGCCACAATCAAAAACAGAGCCTATATATCATCTCTCAAGAAAGTGTCAAGGCAAACGGCCCTGATATTGTAGAACTAGAGGGAGAAGTAGAAATTAAGGGAACCCACCAATCACCTTCCAAAAGAGAATTCAAACAGAAAACTCCTAAGAACATTAAAAACAAGTTCTCAGATCAAGAAAAAAAATACTGCAAGCAGTCAGAAAGAAACAATTTAGGTAGTATGGAAACACAATCAGGATAACAATAAAAAATATAGCAATGTCTACATTAATGCACTTGTAGGGATTGAAATAATTGTATTCTGGACGTCAAAGTAGGCAGGATTAAAAGCAAGAATCACTTACCTAGAAAATGAATATATCTTCAGGGAAAAAACGGATAATCAGTGAAATAGAGAACTTTCAAGTATTGATGAAAAGATCAGAGTTCAATAGAAAATTTGACTTTCAAGTATCAGACTTAAGAGAATCATTAAAAGATAAAGGAGAAAGAAAAACCATAAGGGACTTAGGGAGGAAGGGGATAAAAGAGAAGGGAATGATGGAAGCGAGAGATTTGGGGAAGACATAATCAGAAGCAAACAATTTGAGGCAGGACAGGGTCAAAAAAGAAAACTGATAAAACGTCAAGGGTGAGACAGGGTGAATAGAAATATAATAATCTTTCACACCATGACGGTCATGGAAGAGTCTTGCATGATTACACATATATAACCTATATGGAATCATTTGTCTTCTCAATGAGGGAGGGTGGGAAGGGAGGATGGGAGAGAATTTAGAACTCAAAGCTTTAAAAATGAAAGGCAAAAATTATTTTTACGTGAAACTGGGAAATAAAATATACAGATAATGGGGTTTAGGAATCAATCTTACCCTACATAAAAATAGAAGTTGAAGGGGGAAAGCAAAGGGGCTCAGGGCGTTAGAAGGCAGGGCATATTGGGGGATGGAGTAGTCAGAATGCACATGATCAGGGGGCGGAGCCAAGATGGTGGAGTAGAAACACTCACATATGCTAGCTCTGAACCCACAGCCCATAATTATCTATAAAAAAAACTCCCAAGAAATTCTAGAACAGTGGAAGCCACACAGCAACGGGGTGAAGGAGATTTCCATTCCAGAGAACCCTGAAACACTGATCCCAAAGGTCTGTTGCGCACCAGAGGGGAGCAGAGTCCGGCCCTGCCTTGGCCACGCCATGAAGAGGAACAGATCCAGCAGATTCGAGCAGGCTTCAGGGACAGAATCTCCAGTGGCCTCGAAGGTCCCTCCACCCACAGACACACAGGTCAGTGAGAGAGACATTTGGACAGGCTGAGAGGGGAGTGGGGTGTCTCTATGACTCAGGGCCCCTCAGGAGGCAGAGGTGGAGATAGTGGTGGCCAGAGGCTCCCGCAGCAGGCAGGAGCTCAGTGAGAGCTCCTTTACGGAGGGTCTCTGCATAGAACCCCTGAGGGAACTGAGCCTGGGAGGTGGCCCTGCCCCTACCTAAGCACCAGAACTTAAACTCCCATTGAATAGCAGCCAGGTCTGCTGCTGAAAGTCCTGAGGCTGGGGAGCAGCATTTGAATCTCAGACCCCAAGCACTAGCTGGGTGGACCTAGGCAAGGGGTGGACAGGAATCTCAGAAGTCAAGTAACTGGCTGGGAAAATGCTCAGAAAAGGGAAAAAAACTAAGACCACAGAAGGTTACTTTTTTGGTGAACAGATGATTCCGCCATTCCTCTCTGATGAAGAAGACCAATGCTTACCATCAGGTAAAGACATAGGGGTCAAGGCCTCTGTATTCCAAACATCTGAAATAGATATCCAATGGACTCAGGCCTTGGAAGAGCTCAAAAAGGATTTTGAAAATCAAGTTAGACAGGTGGAGGAAAAACTGGGAAGAGAAATGAGAGAGATGCAAGAAAAGGAGGAAAAATGGGTCGATACCTTGATAAAGGAGACCCAAAAAAATGCTGAAGAAAATAACACCTTGAAAAATAGGCTAACTCAATTGGAAAAAGAGGTTCAAAAAACCAATGAGGAGAAGAATACTTTCAAAAGCAGAGTTAGTCAAGTGGAAAAAGAGGTTCAAAAGCTGACTGAAGAAAATAGTTCTCTCAAAATT